>CM064866.1:27724024-27830585 GCA_032719365.1 Prinsepia uniflora
AACATCCACACATCTAAGTTGACAAAATCCGACCCCATCGGACACTTACTCACCTGAGTAATATACCATACGGGATTTACCTCGAAAAGAAGTTCAGTCCCATCATGCTCTACTCAAACTCTCCACCTATCTTGATCATCGAGATCTCGATCCAGATCCATCACCATGTCAACCGACCATAGACGTCACGATCGAGGATCGTTACAACGCCCAAAGTCCTCAACATCAAAATCCGGATCCACCTAGGATCACACAGCTCACTCAACTAACAATCCACCTGAGATCCGTTCATAGGGTCTTACACCCTCAACGAATCTGCATACTGACACATCGTTCGTCAACCAATTCCCACATCTTAAATAGATCAGTCAACGACGAGACACGTCGAGACTGTGGGTTCTCCCTAAGTACCTCGTATCGATCCTTGTCATTCCACCTAGGAAAAGCCAAGGATGATCCAATACGATGACATCAAAAGTCGTCCTACGTGAATACAACCAAAACTTGTTGCATTCACCACGTCACATAATCCAACATCGTCTGCCACCTAGCAGAAAATGAGAAATCTCATTCACTTAACTCCGAAATACCCAACTCTCCTGACGACCCAAGACAAATCTCGGGTCCACCAACTAATACACGATCAGCGTACTAGTGACGCAACCATCGTCTACCGTCATCTACCGTCATCTACCGTGGTAGAAACCGAGAAGTCACCCTAATGACTTGGAAATACCCATTACCAATGCGGAAAACCCGCATTCCTCTCGTCACCTCAATCACAACCTCTCGCGATTCCGAAGTTCCAACCATATCGGAACCATCACATTCGGACATCAACCACGTGTCCTCTAACCAATTTAACTCTATCCATGATCCACTCCCGGATCACCGATACCGAACATATGCCCATCTCGACGAAGTCACATCCCGACTCGTGACTCAACGTCATCACAATCACCGGCACCAGAACCAGTACCAGTACCATCACACTATCATCAACACTAGTGTCAGTACTAACCTCCACAACTGCACAAAGTGTGCGAACCAGATAACTCTGGATCTCCGCTCATACGGAGCGGCGACCCCGTACCACTGCTCAAATAGGAGAAACTCCGCCTCCGTCATACCCGACAACTCTGGGTACAGTCACCCTGATAACTCATACGAGAAAAGGAAACGTCCCCTGAATGTCCCCGTCTCATTCGACGATCGCACTCAGCCGTAACCGAGTCGAATCCAGAATCACCGCTCGTACATATGCGTTACTCACGCACCTCGTATCATCATCACTACTGACAATCCCATCGTCACAACCGTCACGGTAACCTGAGTCTACTCGACCTGATAAGACTCGACTATGTCCATCCATAGTAGCGTCTGCCACAACCTAGTGCAGACCTAACTACCAGGAACCTCGATATCCAGACTCCGCATCCAACGGAATCAACCGCCCGTATTAACCACTCCGTATCCCACTCAGAGATTCCATCGACAAGTACCAACCCTGATAACTTGTCCAAGCGAACTCTAACCTGTCGTAATTCGGCTCAACCAATGTCGTCTACTAGGTCATCCATGACCTTAGTTGCACCAGCTATCCATCACAACTACGGTAGTACGACAACTAACTAGGTCTAACCGATTAATACAACCCCGATTGCGAAGTGTAGTCCCATCACTAAGCTGACATCACTAGACCGACTAACGAATCCAAATCCGAATAGTCGTCCAAGTCAAACCACTCATCAACTCACATTTTCGAACCATACACCCAAGGTAGGGTTCCACAATCACACCTAGGGTCACTCTGAACCCAACTGCGAAAAGCAGTAAAATCGACAATCTGACCGACCCCGTGGTCTTGACATCGTAAGGACGTCAATCCAATCATACCGTAAGTCTAACTAAGATTCCATGAATCTAGATGCTCCCAAGAGCACAGCCACCGAACACAACAAGATCCGACCATCAAATAATCGCAACTCCCAACCAGTTGTCGGAACCGATCCTACGACATCGTGAAAGTAGATCTCAACTAACCGTCTCACGATCACAATCTAACGTACGAATACGTTCATCCTTCCATAGGGTCCCACACTCTCAACCCTGACAGAACTATGGCAACCCCGGCATCTAGTGAAGAACCAAGACGATCCAATCATACTAACTATCGTATGGCATTCCAACAATCAAGTTGACCATGAATTGTAGCCACTTGACATATCACAACCTCGACCTGCGTACGGAGTAGTACGCAAAACACGCTCTGGAATTCAGAGTAACACGAGCAACCATGCTCTGATACCACGCTGATAGGACCCATCCCAATCCCTCCAGGATTAGTGGGGGATGACCCTGCTCCCGTCTGACACGAAGTGTCAGACAAGGGATATTTCCAACCTTTGCCCTCCTGGGCTATCAGAGTACGCCAGGATCCGGAGGAGGTATGTGATATCTCGGTCTCTACTACAGTCCATATCCAATGTCAACCTGAAGGGCAGTCAAAACATTAAAAGTGTGAGTGGACAAAACAAAAGTTTATAAAAACATTTTAACGAGAAGACATTTGTACCCTTCACTAAAAAGCATGCATGCAATCGAAAACCATTTATCCGAAATAAACCATACGTGGGAACTAAGCCCAAAACGAAGGTTGAAAGAACCATCATGAAAACGACCATACGGGCCACTACCCAAATCCACAAGGGACTCAACCCAAATCACAAGAAACCAACCATAAGGGCCACTGCCCAAAACCTGTCCAAACACACATCATATATCATATCATTTAACATACATCATATATACATATAATTCACACAACCAATCCTGTCACGGTTTCCAAAGCTACGCGCGTGCTACCCAGGTCTCAATCCGAGTCTTCTCAAAGTCAAGATCAATGTCCGCAGACCACTGACCCTACCCGAGGTAATAGTAATCATAGCCTTCCTGAGAGTAAGGAACCCAACTGGGGGGTGACTCCACTCAGTCGGTGCTCTGTGACTACTACGGGGTCCACCTAGGCCAACGACCCTCCCCGGAGGAGATAATAGAAGTAAAGGAAGGTATATGAATACATATATATACATAACATAAACATTCATGCTCGGTTCCCTTGAACCTTCATGATCCATAACATCCATTAACCAAGGTTCATGCTGGTTCCCATAAACCGTCAAGAACCAGAATGACCTGACAAAGGTTCATGCCGGTTCCCATAAACCGTCATGAACCACAATGACCTTTCCAAAGTTCATTCCGGTTCCCGTAAACCGTCACGAACTTGGAAATCCATCTAGGGTCCCTGACCCGAAATCATAAACCGTAAAATAACTAGGTCTCGTGCCCGAACATATGACATCAGCTGGGCGCCGTGCCCGATATCTAAGGTCATATGCCCGAGACAAAACCAAATGGGTCTCATACCCGAGTTTATCCTTTTGAAATCCAAAACCATTTCATTTAGACCGATAAAGAAATACAGACCTGTATAGGCACCGTATAGGGGCGAAACTACGAAATACGTGCCTATATGTAACCACATATAAATGCACCCATGGCATCATCAAACATGTAATAAAACATATAATAAACATTTATGAATGAACCAATTTAGAAAACAAGGTCCACTCACAGACCGTCCGAGCTGTCACCTCGATTTGCGTGCCATAGGCTCTCCCGAGCCGATCACTATCACCGAGACTTCCAAACCTGTCCAAATTTTAATAGAAGTTTAATAACTACTTAATTAACCTCCCATTAAAGCCGCGTAAATTACCCGAACTTTTAACTATTTTTAAACCGACCCTAAACCTTCCCACACCCCGAAATCTATCGAAACGATGTCCGATTGACGCGAGACCAGTTCCAAAATCTTCGTTACATCGAATAGAAGATTTCATATGTTGAACACTTCCCCAAATTATGGTCCACGCGCCCTATAAGGTCGAAAACACTGTTCATCGTCTTCAACCTCCAGCTGAACCAGTTTTTACTGTTCATGACACTGTTCATCCGTCGGTTTTCTCCCGTTTTTTGGACCGATTCGGGGTCCATTTCATTCCATTTTAATCCTAATATCATCCTAATCCTATTTTCTATCATTTAGACATTAAAAGCCGAAGGAATACCCACCAAAACTGTGCATCATCCGATCATCAATGGTGGCCGGAATTTTCTCCATCGTCCACGGCCTTTCTCGACCATCCTAAACCACGAAAACAATCCTATTCTACTCCTAGGGTCCCCAGAAACCTTACCCAATTAAAGAAATCGATTAAAAACCATTAAAACTCAAATTCGAATTTTTGAACATTTCCTTATCTCACAGGTTCGTTCTGCCATGGCCTCCACCGTGGGCCACTGTCCAGCCTCTCCGTCCTCAACCTCTCACACTCCTCACACGGTCACTCACGAGCTCTCAAGAAGGATGGTGAAGTGTGTTTGTGTGTTAGGGAGAAAATGAAGAAATGAAGAAATGGAGGTAATATGGGTTTCGGGTTTTGAAGATGAACAAAGAGGATGAAGTGATGATATTTGATCTGATGAGATGAGAGGTGAGAAATGGAGGGTGGGGATTTGAGAGATTAAGTGAAATGGATTGATAGGATTTGATGTTGGAGAGATTAATTATAAAATAATAATTATATTAATATTTAATTAAGTAGATCCACAATTTAGGGGTATTAACTAATAGGATGAGTGACACTTGTCACTCATCCATGGAACCCACTGAAAATATCTTTGCCAATCAGATATTGCCAAATCATCCCCGTCTCGAAGTACGTGCATAATGAAATCGAACCTCCGTGATCTATAACTCTCCCGTTCGAAGTCCGATTTTAGCGTGCCGCCTGTCTATGAATTCGTATCGTCCTTATCTATGTAATAGTCCTCGGCCCTCGGCCATCGGAAATCCCGGTCAAAAAGTCAACTATTTGGCCCTTTTAACTAAAACTACCAAAATGCCCCTAAACTTCCCTACGTCATAACTTCTTCCTCGAATGTCGGAATTAAACGTGCCACCTGTCTATGAAATCGTGACGTCACGAATTACGTCACGGTCATCGGTAAGAGTCCATTTGACAACTAGAACGAAAAGTCAACATTTTGCCACGATCAGGGGTAAAACGGTCATTTCGCATCGTTCGTCCGATTTCGCCTAACTAGTCACCGATTAGCCTCACTAATCGTGATTAGTCACTAATCTAATTAGGAATTTGGGACGGGTCATTACATTATACCCCCGAGTTGCAAAGAGTTTACAGGACTCTAGCCAACTCAATTTGGATTAATGAAAAAATCATTTCCATACTGTGAAATCCAATCTTTAATCAACCTTAAAGAACCTAATAATTTTTTTGTGCGAGCTAGAATTTATGTGACTCTCACATGTCTTGAGATGGCATGCTTGAAGAATTCCCAAACCTTAGTGCAATACCGGGTTAAGGTAGGTTAGTAAGGTGTTAGATAGATGCGTGTAACCCACGATTTACTCTAGGTTAAAGTCTTCACAACATGGTAAAGGAAAAAGGATTTTTTAAAAATGGACTAAACATGTACTTATTGGTGGATAGATATGCCCTTAACTAGTCCCCTATCATATTTTAAACTTTCTTGTTTTACGTTTCTTTAAAATCAATCAACAAACAATCAACACTCTCTTTTTATATACTTAACTACATGTGTGTTTACTCAGTTTCTAAAGTTCACAAAGTGTACCCTCAATCCTCAGCTTAAACGATCCCTTACTTTTCTTATACTATGACTACATTTACAAGAGTCAAATTATAGGTCCCTTCGGGGCTTATCAATTTTTAGTGTTGTTGTTGGGGATTGAAAAATCCCTTTGTGTACTTTTTGTGTTTTTGTGTTTTCTTTTATGTTTGTGATCTTCACCTTAGTTGTTGTGTTATAGGTACATGCGCACTCGAGGAAACCCTCAAGGTGAGCTCATGCCCTTAGGTCCTGAAATCGAAGGAAGGCATGGCTTGAAGCATAAGGAAGGAGAACCAAGCATTGTCGTGAACCTAGACTATGTGTTACTCTCTGATTCAGGTTCTAACTCAAACCTTGATTTTGAGTCACTTTGACCACGACAAGTCATGGTTGACATTCAGCCGATATGAGACCTATCCTCATCAGTTGTTGCTCGAGGATTCCCCAAATGAATCCAATATCAGGCCCTTATTGAAGGTAAGTCCGCTGACTTGGAACTCAAGTCAAGCTTTTTACATCGCATTCCTATCTTTCATGGGTTCTCGACCAAGGACCCTAATATGCATCTAATGGAATTTCAATTCATGTGCAAGACTATGGTTCCTACAGGAGTTAAAAAAGACATTCTAAAGTTAAAATTTTTCCTATTCTCATTGGTGGATCGAGCCAACAATTAGCTCTACAAGCTTCCTAACGGGCACGTCACAATTTGGAATGGCATGATGAAAAAATTCCTCGAGAAGTACTTCCTTACTTATTGAGTTATCACTCATAGGAAGAAAATCACGGGGATTACTCAAGCCCAAGATGAATCATACGCCTAATACTATGAAAGGTTCCATACCCTTCTTACTAAATGTCCCCAACATCAGTTCAAGGACGAGAACCTTCTTCAGTTCTTCCATTAAGGCTTGCTGCCCTTGGAGTGACAAATGCTTGATGTTGCAAGTGGAGGTTCCTTCGTAGACAAGACACCCTCGGCAAGGATGTCTTTGATTTCCAACTGAGCCAACAATGCCCAAAAATACGAGGGCATGAAATCCAATGTTTGACAAGTCTATGAGGTAACTTATTGATTTCCAACTGAGCCAACAATGCCCAAAAATACGAGGGCATGAAATCCAATGTTTGACAAGTCTATGAGGTAACTTATTGATTTCCAACTGAGCCAACAATGCCCAAAAATACGAGGGCATGAAATCCAATGTTTGACAAGTCTATGAGGTAACTTATAATGATGAATTGAAAAAAAAAATATCTCAACTCACTTCTGTTTGTCGCAGATGTTAGCACCTAAAGGACCTCGAATGGCACAATTTTATGGCGTGTGTTCCATGCAAGGGCACCCAATCGAAAAATGTCCCTAAGTGGCCGAGACTCATAATTAGGAGAGTGCCAATGTTGTGGGTTTTAAGGTAGGTATAGGCTACCAAGGTAGATAAAATTGACCACGGAATGATCCCTTCTCATCCACTTATAATGAAGGATGGTGAAACCATCCCAACTTTCATTAGAACCAAAACGAGGGTGCACCTATGGTACCCCCGAACAATATACCTTACAATTGAGCTCCCTCGGGCTTTTACCCGAGACCTCAAGGGCCCCAAGATCCCTTACCTTCAAACCTTTCAAGCAATTCCTCAAATTCCAATTATGACAAGATGTTCTAGGCCATCACTGCTTCTACCAAAGCCCTTGTCCAAACACAATATGCGTAGGGCCAAGATATCCAGGACTTTAAGAAGCAAATGGGAGATGTGGTAAGTACCTTGATCCAATTCCGTGAACATGGAAAGTTACCCGGAGGAACCATTCCAAGCCCGTGTTTTGAACAAGCTAAGGCCGTCACCACAAGTAGTGAAGCCATTTTAGGAAAACCCCCCATGAAGGCCCTTACCTCCACTGTGGACACCCCACGAGCTCCCAAGGGCAAGGAAACCTTACGAGCTCCTAAGGATGAGGACACCCCACGAGCCCTCAAAGGTAAATCTCTTCACACTTCAAGTTCTATTATTACTAACTCTATCCCAAGTGTGCCTTTCCCAAGCAGGTTCACACAAAGTAAGAAAGAGGAGTGCAAAAGAGCCATCCTTGAGACCTTCAAGAGAGTACAAGTCAATCTACCTCTCTTAGATACCATCAAGAAAATATCAATGTATGCCAAGTTTCTCAAAGGACTTTGCACCATAAGAAGGCAAAATCGAGAGAAGGAGGTGGTCAAGGTAAGTGAGAACGTGTTAGCCCGCATCCACGATCAACCTGAAGGGCATTAAAACCACGAAAACTGTGAGTGGAAAAAATAATATTTTAATAAAACATTTTCATAATAAGACATTTATGCCCTTCACTAAAAGCATATGCATGCATTCAAAAATCATTTAACGAAACGTTCAAAAAACAATTTGAAAACATTCTCAAAATCTTTCAAGGGTTCATGCTCGGTTCCCATAAATCGTCATGAACCATAAATCCATTTATGGGTCCCCGACCCGAAATCACAAAAACCCATAAATCAATACATGGGAAGCCCAAAATCAAACACAAGTGGGACTCTGCCCAAATCCAGTAAACGTGGGTCTCAACCCAAAACTGTTCTCAGTGAAATACTAAAACATCGAATATGGGGTCTCCGCCCTAAACCATTTCCAAAACATCAAATACGGAGTCTCCGCCCCAAATCACTTTCTGTAAACCTCATACGTACGCATATGTATAACCCATCCGCGGCACTTCCGAGAAGATGCCAACTCGGGGCACAAAGCCCCTAGGGAACACATCCCCGATATATGTCACGATTCATCTCTATACTAGTGTGCACACTACTCGGGGTCTCACTCCGAGTCTTCCCCCAGGAATACTCCATCTGGGAGACTCTATATTCGGACCTAGTCCGATCATCTCTCCGGAATCTGATCCAGGACCACATCATAACTTCCATTCCTAGAACGGGATCCCAATGGCGATACCCATTCTGGTCTATGGATCGTGACTCTCCAGGTCGACGTCTAGAGGAGACCATATAAATCATATGGAGGGTATAATACATTTTCAAAACTCTTTCTTTCTCAAAGAACATTTCAACTAGGTCTCATACCCGATTCATCTCAATAGGATTCCTCAAATTCGATTCAAATTTACTTTCACAAGCCTCGACCTAAATCCTCAATTCAACAGGGTCTCATTGACAGGACCCATCCCAATCCCCCCGGGATTACCGTGGAATGTGCCCTGCTCCCGTCCAACAAGAGGTGTCAGACAAGGGATAACCAAGAGCCACTGCCCAACGGGGCATCCAGAGTACGCAAGGATCGATGGAGGAGGTGTGCAATGTCCCAGTCTCTGCTGCAATCGCATCCGTAATCAACCTGAAGGGCATTAAAACCAAAAGCTGTGAGTGGACAAAAACCAATAAGTTTACCAAATACATTTATAAGACATTTATGCCCTCCAATAAAAACGTATGCATGCCACGAAAACCAGTAACCAAAACGTTTGCTCGACCGAGCCATTAGGGCCTTAGCCCAAAAACCGTTAACCAAAAACCAAGTGTGGGAACTCAGCCCAAAACAGTGGAATACCACAACCATACATATTAAAACCATGTGGGCCACCGCCCAAAGCCATAAATATAAATCCATAAATCCAAAACCATTTAGGGTCCCTGACCCGACATACCATTTCATAACAAATAATCCATTTTTACCACATAACACATATCCAACCGAAAAGCCATTTCATAGATCCATTAATCCATATTTTACCATTACCATCACCAGCATCCCAGATGCTTAGCGTCCCAGACGCTAGACGTCCCTGACGTCATATCTCACGGTTTCATAAGCTACGCGTGCTGCCCGGGGTCTCTCCGGGTCCATATATCTGACATCCCTGATGTCTGACGTCCCTGACGTCAATCATAGCAATCCTGCTCGTGAGTCATCATACGGTCCGGCTGCTCCGTATAATGACCCCTCGCAGGCAATGCACCGTGACTTCCCCAGTGTCCCAGACATCTGGAGGAGACCATCATATATCCTTGTGTCCAGATGGTATATGGAAAACAGTTTTATTAAATCCTTTTATCCCATCATTACAATGGGCCCTGCCCGAAATTTCCATAAAACCACATAATTCCATTTAGGGTCCCTGACCCAAAATCACAATTATTAAATATAGGGTCCCTGACCCGAAATCACCATTATAATCCAATTGGGCCTCATGCCCGATTTTATGAACCACTGGGCCCACGGCCCGATTTGTAAACCAACTGGGCCCGCAGCCCGACTTATAAACCCACTGGGGCCACGGCCCGAATTCGTAAATCAACTGGGCCCCTGGCCCGATAACATAACTCAAATGGGTCTCAGCCCGATTTCATATCAACTGGGTCCCTGGCCCGATTTCATTAACCAACTGGGCCCCCGGCCCGATTCTCAAATGGACTCCAAGTCCGAAATTTCCAAAACAAGTGGGCCTCAAGCCCAAGTTCATATTTCCAATTTCAAAACCATTTCATCATATTATATCTCCATGTAAAACCGGAAAACCTCGATTTACGTGCAAGCACGTAAATTGCCTCGAAATACGTGAAACCGTACAATTTACCAACAACCAAATCAACATCATACAATCACAACCATAATCCATATAAAACATTTAAGCATGCATAAAATTTATAAAACCAAAGTCCACTCACAGACCGTTTTAACGGTATGCCTCGATACGCGTGCCACCGGCCCTCCCGGGCCACACCACTATCGCCGGGACTCCCAATCCTGTCCAAATCACATTAGAGGGTCACTAACCTCATCATTAACATCCTATCAAAGTTCCATAATTTTCCTGAATTTTTTACTTATTTTTAAACTTAATTTAAAACCTTCGGACATCCCGAACAATATCGAGACGTTTTCCGATCGACACGAAACCAATTCCAAAATGTCCGTTACATTAAATAGGACAGAAGTCATGTTGACCTCACCTCGAGATTCGTACCCAAGCGCCGTCACGCGCCGTCATGAGTGGCTGCGCGTGAAACCCACGCGCCTGCTACAGTGTCACCATCTAACCCGTATCTCTGGTAAACGGGTCCAATTTACCCGCGATACAACCCGGTTCAATGTCCATCAATTCAGCCTTAATTCCTTCAATTGAGCATTCAGTTAGTTTCGTTTTAAGTCTAATTTAAGTTCTGTAAACTCAATTACACGAACACTTACCCAGATTCCATCGATTCCACGATGAACACGAAGAACACTCCGGTCACTGTTCAATCATGGGATTCCTTCAATGGCTGCAGGTTTCATCCAATTGATGCATCCAGAAGCATCAATGGACTAGGAGGAACAATTCCCCCACATCAATTTCGTCGTTTGATCACTAAATGATCACGACTCAAGCTCAAACACCGTCCATTGTGCAACGATGGAGTTTCGTCAACCACGACCGTTTTCTTTCAATTGATGAACCTAGAAGCATCGTGGGATCATGAGAAGTAGTTTCCCCACCTCAATTCTGTCCATCGAAGCCTCCAACTCCACGACTCAAGGTCTAATTTCCTCCTCTGTCACCAAGTGTGATCAGAGCCAAAACAGCACCAATTCCCTTCGTTCCTTCGACGATTCTGATCGTTGTGATCCCAGGAAGCTGAAGGTAATCTCCAATTCGATCCTCACGGACTAATTCTTCCATTTCGAATTTTCCCCCCAATTTTCCCGAAATCCAAAATCCAAAATTCAATACTCTCTCAACCCCTCGTGTTTCCCCGTTAATTCAATCATCTTAGTCTCTCATTTTTATCTCGAGAACGGCAGAGAGAGGGAGCCAATTCTCCCTAATCCGATTCCCAAATTTGTGCACGGTTTAGAAAACAAAGAAGAGGAAATGAGGGAGAAAATGGAGGAAATGATGAAGGATAAATGATGATGTTGTAATGATGGTGTTGGGAGGGAAACATGGAGCTGGAAACAAGGGATGGGTGACACTTGTCACTCATCCGGATGTGCACAGTCAACGGTCACTATTCATTATTATATTATTATTTTAATCAGAGCCTCGGTTCGTAATTTTGTTTCCTTGACCATAACTTCGTCGTCAAATCTCCGATTTCGGCATGCCGCCTGTCATTGGATTCGTATCGACGATACCTACGTAACGGTCCTTGGTCCTCGTCCATCGGACCTCCCGGTCAAAAAGTCAACATTTGGCCCCAAACATGCCAAATTACCAAAATGCCCCTCGACTTCCGAACATCATAACTTTCTCTACGAATGTCGGAATCGAACGTGCCACCTATCTATGAAATCGTGACGTCCCGAACTACGTCACGGTCATCGGTCAAAGTCCATTTGACCGCCCGATCGAAAAGTCAACATTTTGCCCACGACCAAGGGCAAAACGGTCATTTTGCACGATTTGTCCGATTCCGCCCTACTAAGCACCGTTCAACCTCACTAAACGAGATTAGTGACTAATCTAATCCCGGAATTCGGGACGGGTCGTTACACTCATGCCCGAATTCTCATTTAATAAACCGAACTGAGACTCAAGCCCGGTTTCACAATCAACTGGGCCTCTAGCCCGATGTCACGACTAACGGGGCCACAAGCCTCGAACCATAAAGCAACGGGGCCTCAAGCCCGATTTCACAGTCAACAGGGCTTTAAGCTCGATATTACAACCAACTGGGCCTTAAACCCGATACCACAGTCAAAGGGGCTTCTAGCTTGATATTACAACCAAATGGGGCTCAAGCCCGGATTCATAAACCAACAGGGCCCTCAGCCCGATCGTATAACTCAAATGGACCTTCGGTCCGATTCCTAGTCAAATCAATTAGACTCCAAGTCTGACAGTTTGTAAATCAAATGGATCTCACGCCCGAGTCCATATTTCCAAATCCAAAACTCATTCTTCAAACCATCATTGAAAACCTAGCACATACAAGCAACGTATAAAACAGGAAATCTTGAAATACGTGTAAATACATAAATCCTAGGCTACCACAAACAAATGCACTCATGGAATCAGAAAACATGTATTAAAACAATCATAAAACATTTATGCATGCATCAATTTCGAAAGAAAGATCCACTCACAGACCGTCAGAAGCCACGCCTCGATACGTGTGCCATAAGCCTCTCCCGGGCCAATCGTCGCCTCCATGATTCCTGAACCTATCCAAATCGTAATAGAGGATTATTAACTACTAAAATAACCCCTCAATAAAGCCCCGAAATTTTTCTGAATTTTTAACTATTTTTAAAGTCGATCCTAAACCTTCGGACGTCCCGAACTATATCGAAACGATGTCTGATTGACACGAAGCCAGTTCCAAAATGTTCGTTACATCGAATAGATGATTTGACATTTTGGAACGTTCCCCAGAAAGTGGACCACGCACCGGCAACAGCCCCTGTGACAGGACCCATCCCAATCCCCCCGGGATTACCGTGGAATGTGCCCTGCTCCCGTCCAACAAGGGGTGTCAGACAAGGGATAACCACGAGCCACTGCCCAAACAGGGCATCCAGAGTGCGCAAGGATCGATGGAGGAGGTGTGCAATGTCCCAGTCCCTGCTGCAATCGCATCCGTAATCAACCTGAAGGGCATTAAAACCAAAAGCTGTGAGTGGACAAAAACCAATAAGTTTACCAAATACATTTATAAGACATTTATGCCCTCCAATAAAAACGTATGCATGCCACCAAAAACTAGTAACCAAAACGTTTGCTCAACCGAGCCATTAGGGCCTTAGCCCAAAAACCGTTAACCAAAAACCAAGTGTGGGAACTCAGCCCAAAACCGTGGAATACCACCACCATACATATTAAAACCATGTGGGTCACCACCCACGACCATAATTGAACATCAATTTAAAATCCGAAACCATTTAGGGTCCCTGACCCGACATACCATTTCATAACCAATAATCCATTTTATTCATTAATCCATATTTTACCATTACCATCACCAGCATCCCAGATGCTTAGCGTCCCAGACGCTAGACGTCCCTGACGTCATATCTCACGGTTTCATAAGCTACGCGTGCTGCCCGGGGTCTCTCCGGGTCCATATATCTGACATCCCTGATGTCTGACGTCCCTGACGTCAATCATAGCAATCCTGCTCCTGAGTCATCATACGGTCCGGCTGCTCCGTATAATGACCCCTCGCAGGCAATGCACCGTGACTTCCCCAGTGTCCCAGACATCTGGAGGAGACCATCATATATCCTTGTATCCAGATGGTATATGGAAAACAGTTTTATTAAATCCTTTTATCACATCATTACCATTGGGCCCTGCCCGAAATTTCCATAAAACCACATAATTCCATTTAGGGTCCTTGACCCAAAATCACCATTATTAAATATAGGGTCCCTGACCCGAAATCACATTTATTATCCAACTGGGCCTTATGCCCGATTTTATAAACCACTAGGCCCACGGCCCGATTTGTAAACCAACTGGGCCCGCAGCCCGACTTATAAACCCACTGGGCCCACGGCCCGAATTCACAAATCAACTGGGCCCCTGGCCCGATAATATAACTCAAATGGGTCTCAGCCCGATTTCATACCAACTGGGCCCCTGGCCCGATTTCATTAACCAACTGGGCCCCCGGCCCGATTCTCAAATGGACTCCAAGTCCGAAATTTCCAAAACAAGTGGGCCTCAAGCCCGAGTTCATATTTCCAATTTCAAAACCATTTCATCATATTATTTATTTAACCACAAGCACACAAAACCGCAAATAAACCGTTAATCCCGATATACGTGAAATACGGAAAACACCTCGAAATACGTGCAACATATCCAAAATCAATGCTCACAAATACCATCATAGAAATCATGTATATAAACCATATAACACATTTAAGCATGCATAGGATTTATAAAACCAAAGTCCACTCACAGACCGTTTTAACCGTGTGCCTCGATACGCGTGCCACCGGCCCTCCCGGGCCACACCACTATCACCGGGACTCCCAATCCTGTCCAAATCACATTAGAGGGTCACTAACCTCATTATTAACATCCTATCAAAGTCCCGTAATTTTCCCGAATTTTTACTTATTTTTAAACTTAATTTAAAACCTTCGGACATCCCGAACACTATCGAGACGGTGTCCGATCGACACGAAACCAATTCCAAAATGTCCGTTACATCGAATGGATTAAAAGTCATGTTGACCTCACCTCGAGATTCGCGCCCACGCGCCGTCACGCGCCGCCGTGAGTGGCTGCGCGTGAAACTCACGCGCCGTGAACAGTGTCACCGTTCTGACCCGGTTGTCTGATAAACGGGTCACCGTGACCCGCGGCCCAACCCGACTGGTTCTCAGCCATTACTCGACCATTTCCAAATCCGTTTGTTCCTACAAGATCGTCTCATCAATTCCAGTTGATCCATGCTTTAAAAACTAATAAAAACGTTGTTTCACTACCTGTTCGTGGAGGTGTGCAGACCGGCCACCTGCAACCGTCGTGTCTGCACGATCCCGGCCACCATTCCGTTCGAAAACGATCCCCAGAAGCTCGTCTCACCTTCTAGATCAACATCCTAATCACCAGATCGATCGAAACACGTTAAAACCCATCCTACCATTTTTGTACCCGAAAACAAACTCACGGGTTCGAGGCTTACCTCGCCGCCGTGGCTACCGCCGTGGCCACCAGCATGCCCAGTTCGACTCCAGGAACTCCTTTCACCCCTCAAACACGATCAAAAGCCAATCCATAACGATCTTCCAATTTCTGCATTTTTGCTCCTCTGTTTTTGTTTTGCCGCCGTCGTCTCCGCCGTCTCCGTCGTCTCCCCGCCGTCTCTCAAGCCACACCGTGCAGCTCAACTCACTCACACACCAACACAGAAGAGATTGGTGAGGTGGTTCATGTAGGTTGTGTGCATATGTGTTTCGGGTGGGAGAAAGAACAGAGTGAGAGGGATGAGTGTGATCAGTAGATGAAGGGAAGAAAGAGATGAGATCAAGGGCCCAGATTTAATCTGAGGTTTGAATGGATGGTGAGGATTTAAGGGGAGAAAATGGATTAAATAATCCAATGGCCAACAAGGATCCAGATTTTAGGGAAGGTGGGGATGAGTGACATGTGGACTACATCCAAGGGTCCAGATTCGTCAGTTACTGTTCACCTATTTAAATATTATTTTATTCCGAGTCTCGGTTTATCGCGATTACGTCCGTGACCATAACTTCGTCGTCGTAACTCCGATTTCGGCATGCCGCCTGTCGTTGGATTCGTATCGACGATACCTACGTAACGGTCCTTGGCCCTCGCCCATCGGACCTCCCGGTCAGAAAGTCAACATTTGGCCCCTAATAAGCCAAATTACCAAAATACCCCTCAACTTCCGAACACCATAACTTTCTCTACGAATGTCGGAATCGAACGTGCCACCTGTCTATGAACTCGTGACGTCCCGAACTACGTCACGGTCATCGGTCAAAGTCCGTTTGACCGCCCGATCAAAAAGTCAACATTTTGCCCACGACCAGGGGCAAAACGGTCATTTTGCACAATTTGTCCGATTCCGCCCTACTAACCACCGTTCAACCTCACTAATCAAGATTAGTCACAAAACTAATCCCGGAATTCGGGACGGGTCGTTACAACCTTCCCTCCTTAGTAAATTTCGTCCTCGAAATTCCAATCGATCTAAACTCAACGTACTTCCCTCCTTAAAAAGTTTCGCTCTCGAAACTCGATTACCCTGATTCCACGAACACCCCGTGGAAAGTGGAATCGACCACGCAACACGTGTACACCCGCACACCACTAACCAGGCAAAACTTGTCTGCACTCTACGTACCACTAATACTCAAAACGCAACGACTACATTCGACCCCGTCGAATGACTGAAACTACTTGTTTCGAATTTGACACCACATGTCAAATCCACCCTCTCGTTGACGCAACAACTCGACGGTTCCTTTCCCACTCCCACTAGGAGTCAGCTGACCCCACTCAACAATCTATGTTGACACATCCTGACAATCTGTCACCACACAGTTGTTGTCAGTCGAAAACTGACACTAGACTCACTCGTGGCTACACATGCCACCATCGTACTCGACTCACCAATACCCTTACCGACATTTCACACGACCTGTGTGTAATTAAACACATCGGAATTACCATGACCCATTGCATAATAATGTCCGATCCACAACCAATCCCATGGTATCGGAACCAATCCGACTACCAACACGTTCACCAACACACCTCGGGTATATCCCGTATACCGTAACTAGACATCACAAGTCTACAAGTATTGTACCTCGAACCATGTACGAAGTACACACATCTATCTAATGACTAGACTACAACCACCTAGGTCATAGCCGAACGCGTTCCAATAATGGAGTACGTTTGCCCAATCCAGCATGAGGCAAATCGAAACTCCACCCAACATCTAGTTCCACTTCCGAATCTGAATCCGCAACTTCGTAAGAAAGCCCGGATCCAAACCCAGATATCCCATTTTAACTCATTTCCAAATCCGAATCCGAAATCATTATTCCGTAAGCTAGCATTTGGAACAACCATTCCGTACCCAAATCCGGAAATATACTTTCAAGTTCCAAAATCGAATCTTGAATCGTCACCCAGAAATTCGATTCCAAATCCCGAAATCTCGTTCACATTTACCAAGACACACCAAAACCGAACCTATCGGTTACCCGTTCAATACATTTGATTGACTTCATAGGGAAGCCAATCCAACCTCCACACGTCTAAGGTTGACAAAAGAAACCTACTCACCCGAGTAGAATACCATACGGGCCCCTACTTCGAAAAGAAGTTCAACCTCGTCATTTACGGCTCACGTACCAAGGTAAGAGTGATATACTCTCCCCCTATCTGAATCATCAAGATCACGACCCAGATAGACACTGTGTCCCTGACAATAACGTCAAAATCCTAGATCGCCACAACGATCGACAACCGACTCCCACAACTAGACAGATCAGTCAACGACGAGACACGTCGAGACTGCGGATTCTCACGGATTACCTCGTATCAATCCTTGTCATTCCACCTAGGAAAACCAAGGATGATCCAAAATGATGACGTCACAACTCATCCTACGTGGATTCAACAAAACTCACTGCACTCACCACGCCATGTACCCCAACATCGTCTGCCACCAAGCAGAAAATGAAAAATCTCGTTTACCTAATTTCGAACACGTAGCTCCTCCTAATGACCTCGCAACACACAAGAGCTCACCAACCAATACACGCTCAACGTACTGGTAACTACAGTCAATGTCTGCCAGGGCAGAAAACAAGAAGTCAACCCCAATGACTTCGGAATACCAATCACCAAAAACGAGCACCACTCTTGTTCCCCAATCACAACTCTCCTCGACACTAAGGTTCCAACCATGTTGGAAAGAGACATGCTCCCAACAAGACGTCAAGTCTAACCACTAGACTTCCTACCTCCTCAATTCACTTGGACAACCCCGTGTCCACAATCAATCCGTTATTGTTCCGTTCGCACATCCCGACCTTATACCACTAATGGTTTTCCTCGTCTTTTCCAGTTTTAATCATTTCCATGTACATTTTAGGGATATTTAAAAACATAAATCACACTAACTTTGGAGTTGCCAACAACTCCCCCAAATCCACCAATCATCCCAAAATTCCTTAAGTCTTAATTATACCATTTTAATCCACTCATCACTGGTTATCTCACCACTATTGGGACTTATCCCAACACAGCACAATCTTAACTGGATCCCATCCAGTCCATCCCTCAACCACTACCGAATCTCAAAGACCGAACATATGTTCATCATGACGGAGTCACACCCAATTTGTGGCTCATCGTCAACACCATTACCGACACTAGCACCAACGCTAGTACCAGCACCAACACTCTATCAACAACACTAGTATCAGCACACATGCATCCATACTAGCATCAGCACAAAAGTACCAACCCCGCAAACATCCATACTGCACACCGTGTGCAAAT
Source organism: Prinsepia uniflora (assembly GCA_032719365.1). Lineage (NCBI taxonomy): Eukaryota > Viridiplantae > Streptophyta > Magnoliopsida > Rosales > Rosaceae > Prinsepia > Prinsepia uniflora. Next base: position 27,742,757 of record CM064866.1, read on the forward strand.
ACGACAACCCTGGATCTCCGTTCATACGGAACGACGATCCCGTACCTCACGACTATGGGTACCACTATTCTGACAATCCACATCAGGAAAATGAACGTTCCCTGAACGTCCCCTGATCCCCAAGTATTATGACCACACTGATTACCCTTGATAGCCAGTCATCTCCATATGACTACCGACTAACTGTCATTGCTACCGAGATCCGCATCCACACATCACACCAATACCCGATCCAACACGGGATTCCACAATTTATCTCAGAACCGTATCCGTAAATCGAATCCCATAGTTCAGCCTAGACTCACTAGAGCCATCCACATGGTCATTCATGACCTCAGCCACTCGTCGCAGCACAAGTTCTCATTCAATAACCACAATTAAGGTTTACCTTGTTAATACTAGGGTTCCACAATCACACCCTATGGTTCCCCCGAACCAAACAGTTTTCCGTAATATAAAATCCACAACCTGACCGACCCCACGGTCTAGACATCGAATAGACGTCAAATCCAATCCTACCATCCCACCAACGTGGGTTCCACCACTAGGTCATCGGCCAACTCCGATGAACCAACATCCCGCACACTAGAAACCACCACAAGGGTTCACATTTTAGACCATTACTCACATGAGGTTCCCCGAACCTGGCTGCACCTAGCAGCACAACAATCCAATATCACATGACCGAACCGACGGTCCCACTATACCAGTTCACCACAATCAACCCCACTTGGGTCGAATCACCTTAATGCACGGCGTATCGGGCCAATCACACTCCATCCACTATCCAAACCCAAAAACTATCTATCAGGTTGATAACGAAATGCAGCCCAATGAGACATCACACCCTCGACCTGCGCGCACAAATAGAGCAACCGTGCTCTGATACCAAGTTGACAGGACCCATCCCAATCCCCCCGGGATTACCGTGGAATGTGCCCTGCTCCCGTCCAACAAGGGGTGTCAGACAAGGGATAACCACGAGCCACTGCCCAAACAGGGCATCCAGAGTGCGCAAGGATCGATGGAGGAGGTGTGCAATGTCCCAGTCCCTGCTGCAATCGCATCCGTAATCAACCTGAAGGGCATTAAAACCAAAAGCTGTGAGTGGACAAAAACCAATAAGTTTACCAAATACATTTATAAGACATTTATGCCCTCCAATAAAAACGTATGCATGCCACCAAAAACCAGTAACCAAAACGTTTGCTCAACCGAGCCATTAGGGCCTTAGCCCAAAAACCAAGTGTGGGAACTCAGCCCAAAACCGTGGAATACCACCACCATACATATTAAAACCATGTGGGTCACCACCCACGACCATAATTGAACATCAATTTAAAATCCGAAACCATTTAGGGTCCCTGACCCGACATACCATTTCATAACCAATAATCCATTTTATTCATTAATCCATATTTTACCATTACCATCACCAGCATCCCAGATGCTTAGCGTCCCAGACGCTAGACGTCCCTGACGTCATATCTCACGGTTTCATAAGCTACGCGTGCTGCCCGGGGTCTCTCCGGGTCCATATATCTGACATCCCTGATGTCTGACGTCCCTGACGTCAATCATAGCAATCCTGCTCCTGAGTCATCATACGGTCCGGCTGCTCCGTATAATGACCCCTCGCAGGCAATGCACCGTGACTTCCCCAGTGTCCCAGACATCTGGAGGAGACCATCATATATCCTTGTATCCAGATGGTATATGGAAAACAGTTTTATTAAATCCTTTTATCACATCATTACCATTGGGCCCTGCCCGAAATTTCCATAAAACCACATAATTCCATTTAGGGTCCTTGACCCAAAATCACCATTATTAAATATAGGGTCCCTGACCCGAAATCACATTTATTATCCAACTGGGCCTCATGCCCGATTTTATAAACCACTGGGCCCACGGCCCGATTTGTAAACCAACTGGGCCCGCAGCCCGACTTATAAACCCACTGGGCCCACGGCCCGAATTCACAAATCAACTGGGCCCCTGGCCCGATAATATAACTCAAATGGGTCTCAGCCCGATTTCATACCAACTGGGCCCCTGGCCCGATTTCATTAACCAACTGGGCCCCCGGCCCGATTCTCAAATGGACTCCAAGTCCGAAATTTCCAAAACAAGTGGGCCTCAAGCCCGAGTTCATATTTCCAATTTCAAAACCATTTCATCATATTATTTATTTAACCACAAGCACACAAAACCGCAAATAAACCGTTAATCCCGATATACGTGAAATACGGAAAACACCTCGAAATACGTGCAACATATCCAAAATCAATGCTCACAAATACCATCATAGAAATCATGTATATAAACCATATAACACATTTAAGCATGCATAGGATTTATAAAACCAAAGTCCACTCACAGACCGTTTTAACCGTGTGCCTCGATACGCGTGCCACCGGCCCTCCCGGGCCACACCACTATCACCGGGACTCCCAATCCTGTCCAAATCACATTAGAGGGTCACTAACCTCATTATTAACATCCTATCAAAGTCCCGTAATTTTCCCGAATTTTTACTTATTTTTAAACTTAATTTAAAACCTTCGGACATCCCGAACACTATCGAGACGGTGTCCGATCGACACGAAACCAATTCCAAAATGTCCGTTACATCGAATGGATTAAAAGTCATGTTGACCTCACCTCGAGATTCGCGCCCACGCGCCGTCACGCGCCGCCGTGAGTGGCTGCGCGTGAAACTCACGCGCCGTGAACAGTGTCACCGTTCTGACCCGGTTGTCTGATAAACGGGTCACCGTGACCCGCGGCCCAACCCGACTGGTTCTCAGCCATTACTCGACCATTTCCAAATCCGTTTGTTCCTACAAGATCGTCTCATCAATTCCAGTTGATCCATGCTTTAAAAACTAATAAAAACGTTGTTTCACTACCTGTTCGTGGAGGTGTGCAGACCGGCCACCTGCAACCGTCGTGTCTGCACGATCCCGGCCACCATTCCGTTCGAAAACGATCCCCAGAAGCTCGTCTCACCTTCTAGATCAACATCCTAATCACCAGATCGATCGAAACACGTTAAAACCCATCCTACCATTTTTGTACCCGAAAACAAACTCACGGGTTCGAGGCTTACCTCGCCGCCGTGGCTACCGCCGTGGCCACCAGCATGCCCAGTTCGACTCCAGGAACTCCTTTCACCCCTCAAACACGATCAAAAGCCAATCCATAACGATCTTCCAATTTCTGCATTTTTGCTCCTCTGTTTTTGTTTTGCCGCCGTCGTCTCCGCCGTCTCCGTCGTCTCCCCGCCGTCTCTCAAGCCACACCGTGCAGCTCAACTCACTCACACACCAACACAGAAGAGATTGGTGAGGTGGTTCATGTAGGTTGTGTGCATATGTGTTTCGGGTGGGAGAAAGAACAGAGTGAGAGGGATGAGTGTGATCAGTAGATGAAGGGAAGAAAGAGATGAGATCAAGGGCCCAGATTTAATCTGAGGTTTGAATGGATGGTGAGGATTTAAGGGGAGAAAATGGATTAAATAATCCAATGGCCAACAAGGATCCAGATTTTAGGGAAGGTGGGGATGAGTGACATGTGGACTACATCCAAGGGTCCAGATTCGTCAGTTACTGTTCACCTATTTAAATATTATTTTATTCCGAGTCTCGGTTTATCGCGATTACGTCCGTGACCATAACTTCGTCGTCGTAACTCCGATTTCGGCATGCCGCCTGTCGTTGGATTCGTATCGACGATACCTACGTAACGGTCCTTGGCCCTCGCCCATCGGACCTCCCGGTCAGAAAGTCAACATTTGGCCCCTAATAAGCCAAATTACCAAAATACCCCTCAACTTCCGAACACCATAACTTTCTCTACGAATGTCGGAATCGAACGTGCCACCTGTCTATGAACTCGTGACGTCCCGAACTACGTCACGGTCATCGGTCAAAGTCCGTTTGACCGCCCGATCAAAAAGTCAACATTTTGCCCACGACCAGGGGCAAAACGGTCATTTTGCACAATTTGTCCGATTCCGCCCTACTAACCACCGTTCAACCTCACTAATCAAGATTAGTCACTAAACTAATCCCGGAATTCGGGACGGGTCGTTACACCCTGTGCGTGGGAACCAGGCGCCGCACTGTAGACTGTCTTCAACTTCGGCCAGGCCGGTCCGAATCGACCGGCCCGATTTTTGCTGCAACAGCGGTCTAGCCAAACCGGCGTGGCTAGTTCATCCCTCTAAGCCCTTCATTTTTGGTCCGCTTCTTCCCCTTTCGATTCCATTCTTCCTATTTTTTCATTTCCTATCATTTCCTAACAAGAAACCTAAGAATAACCATGTAAAACCCGACTAACCAAAACTCATTCTCACGGTCCAAACTCCCCGACCACCCCCTGGGCTTCCTCAGCCGTGAACCACCATCAAAACCATCCCATTATCTTCCTAACAACCCAATAATCATCTCCCAAACATCCAAAACTATCCATAACGTCAAAATCGAAATAAATGGCAATTTGGGTCTAACCAGGTAATTGGGTTTACTTCGGGTTTCCAGGGCGTCGCGGCCGTGCATGGCGGTTCTGTCTTCACCAACCACCTTCAGCCTCACTTTCTGTTCCTCTCTCTCCGTCCAGCAACTAGCCATAGTGACGGCTGGATCGTTTACTACTCTCCGAGAGTTATCGGACGCTGCAGTGAGGGTTGAGGCTAGTTTGCCGGTGCGACGCCGAGAGCCATCTTTTTCTGGAGCTTCGAGTCAGAGGGCACCGAAGAGAGGTAACTTCAGTGGAGCGCCGTCGTCGGGCTATGATTATTTCGGTAGACCTGGTAGTTTTCATAGTTCAGGATTCCGTGGTTACCAAGCACAGCCGACACCACAAGCTAGTGCGACGTCTGTTGCGTCGACGGGGAGACCGAGTGGTGGAGCTGGTCGGGATGTTTGTTTCTACTGTGGAGAGCAAGGTCATTTTCGACGTGAGTGTCCACTGTTACCACAGGAAGGTGGTGTAGGCCGAGGAGTGGCGGAGCCCGGACAGAGTACAGCGTCAGAGACAGCGGGCACTAGAGGAGGTGGTGGTGCCACTAGCAGTTGAGGGGACGTGGTAGAGCTTTGGGATCTCATGCCAGAGTGTTTTCGATGACTCAGCAGGAGGCTCAGTCGGCACCAGGTGCAGGGACAGGAATTTTTACTATCCTTGGTTGTGTTGTACCTACTTTGTTGTTGGATCCCGGGGTAGAGCCTAGGATGTTCTCTAGGTTACCTGGAGTGTTACGGTGAGTTCCGTTGACGGAGGACGGAAGAATAAGGAAAGGAGTGACTATAACTGATCGATATGAGGTTATTGAAGGAGAAAACCCACAATCTAGGGTTTGCCTTTAGGACTTTGTAGATTTATTCCGACAAGTGTCCGAAATGACAGCCGAGGGAGTGAGCCAGTAGGTAGGAATGTTGGATGACTTAAGATGGGTTCTGGAAGGTGAGGTGGTAGTACGTGAGGAAGTACTCTTTGAATTTTATCGGGTACTCTATATGAGGTATTTTAAAATACCTTTGTTTTCTGTTCAAAGAGTTTCCCCTGCGTACACCATGAAGTGTAACTGGTAATTGGGGACGGAGTGAAATACCCAAGGTGGAGATGATAGACAGGAAAACCCAGGAGTGGTTGTTGTTGAGTTAGTGCGGATTACCGGGTAGGAGACCCCTAGGTGTCGGGACTTAGCTGTGGAATTTCGGGGACGAAATTCTTTTTAGGTGGGTAGGTTGTAACGACCCGTCCCAGGAATAAGGTTATGACCGTGATTAAGATGAGATTAGTGAGCTTACTCGGGGATTAGTTGGTCTCGATGGGGTCGTTAGTGTAGAATGACGATTTTGCCACCAGTTTGGGCAAAAAGTTGACTTTTAGTTCGGGCGGTCAACTGGATTTTGACCGATGACTAGGACGTAGTTTGGGACGTCACGAATCCGTAGGTAGGTGGCACGCCCGATTCCGACATCCGAGGAGGAAGTTATGATGTTCGAAAGGATAATGGCATAACCAGAATTTGGTTAAACTAGGGGGAAAAGTTGACTTCGTACGAATGGGCTTTTGTACGTTGACTTAGAACCGTTAGGTAGATCTCATCGTCCTGAGTTTGATGACAGGCGGCACATATTCATCGGACTTATGATGTGTGAGTTACGGGTCTAGAAAGTTAGTGGCATAATCATAATTTTGGGGTTTAAGAAGGGGCATTTTCGTCTTTTGCACTTGGGATTTGTGCAACAGAGAGAGACAAATGGAGGGCTGAGATTGAGACATTTGTGAGGGAGAGGAGAGGATGGTGACACGTGTAGGGGAACTAGAGGGTTCCAGCATTTTGTGCACGGGTCCAATAATTTGGGGGTTAACCGTGTAGTGCGTGTGTGTTCTTCGACCCAGAGAGAAACAGAGACTGGGAATTGGGGAGGAATCGATCAAGCACGGTGAGAGTGGGAGTTTTGTGAGGGTGTGAGAGTGATCAGAGCTTGAGAGGGAGACAGTGAGAAGGTTGGGAGGTGAGGACTTAGTGTGTGTGCTAAGTGTGAGCTCACGGGAAAATAAGACAAAACAAAGAGCAGTGAGGAGTTTTGGGTGGTGGTGCTGCTGTGGTCGATCAATCGACGCTGCTGGTGGTGTTCAGAGACAAGATTGGAGCCTTAGGAAGCCAGTGGACACGGCGGAGCTCACGGTGGAGAGCAGGACGCAGGTAATTTCTTTACTTTCCTCTCTGTGCTCTGTTTTACCGTTTAGGTTCAGACGTCTAGTTGTAGCTTTAGGGGTTGAATCGAAGAGTCTAGTGAGGTTTAGGGGACTCAGTAGGGTCCTAGGTAGCTGCTGGTTGAGCAGCCGTGACGGGGAAGTGCACGGTGGAGGCTAGAATGACGGAGAGTACCGGTGTGCTCTGTTTTTTCGTTTTACTTTAAACGTTGAGTCGTGGCTTTTGGACGTGAGTCGACGGTTTTAGTGAGTTGGGTAAGACTCAGAGAGGTTCTAGGAAGATTTTAAGACAGTCACCATGACGGGGGGTGACCGGGTTGAAGGGATCGTGAAACAGGGGACTAGTTCGAGTTTTGTTCGAGCTTGAGTCGACGAGTTGTAGGATGAGTCGAGGTGTTAGAGTGAGGGGGATGAGTTTCTTAGGACGGGACGAAGCAGATGGTGAAGAGAGGAGCAGTTTTGGTGCAGGCACGGCGGAGAACCGGTCACGCCGGTTCGAGTTGCAGGGACTGTTTCGAACCGGGTCGACCAGAGGATGCTGGTGACACTGTAGCTGGCGCGTGAGGGCCACGCACAGTCAATTTGGGCGGCGCGTGGAGGCGCGTTCGGCGGCGGTTGGGGAAACGGTCAACTTGGTTGTTAGTCTAGGAGTTGTGACAAATCTAATGGGATTGGTTTTGGGTTGTTCGGACATTGTTTAATGTTAGTTCAGCGAGGGTGAAGGTTTAGGGTTTAAGTTCGTTTCGTTTAGGATCCGGGGATTTTTGGGGAGAATTAGGTGGACCTTCGTAGATGTGTTAGTAACGTACTTTGGCGGTTGTTGACAGGATCGGGACTTCCCGAGGAAGCTGAAGAACGTACGAGACGTTCGGGACGCGATTGAGGGCTCGGTACTGTGAGTGGACCCTTTCCTTAAACTCGAGCATGCATAACTGTTTTTATATAATTGTTTTATGGTTTTAATTATGATTTTATGTTTATCGGATATGCTTTGTGGATTTTACATAATTGCACGTTTTTCGAGAAAGTTTAGTTTTCAGCACGTTTTACGAGGAATGTTGATTCTGAAAATAATGTTATGGTTTCGGGATTTTCAAATGATAAATGGTTTTCCATGATTATAAAGGGATTTTGGAACATGAGTTGTTAATCAAGGTTTCGGTTTTAGAATCGGATTGCGGAAGGCGAGATTTGATTTTAAGGTTGAAAGGTGGAATTCCGGATTTGGGTTCGGAATGACGGTTCTGGACGCCGGAAGGGCTTCAGACCAGTGGTTTCGAATTCGGGTTTGGATATGGATTTCGAAATGGTTTTCAATTGATTTTGATTGGATTTGCTGGATCTGGATATTGGGTTTAAAGACCCAGATATTTATTTGACAGGGGACGGGCCCGGATTGAGTTTAAAGACTCGGGAGTTTAAAGACTCGGATATATTGATATTTCCCCCGTAGGCCTGTTGAGTTTAAAGACTCGGGAGTTTAAAGACTCAGATATATTGATATTTCCCCCGTAGGCCTGTTGAGTTTAAAGACTCAGGAGTTTAAAAACTCAGATTATATTGAGGCCTGGATTGAGTTTAAAGACTCGGGAGTTTAAAGACTCGGATAGATCCAGCAGGTTTGAACGGTTGGTTATGGCTTGGTACTTATGTTTTCTGATACAGTTTTAAGACGATGATGATATGCTTTCTACAACTGTTTTGATAGTGTTTCTGTTTTTATGATGAGGTTTTCGTGATTGATAATTGTTTCTAGTAACAGGGTTATGCATGTGGTTTCAAAAAGGAGGGCTAAACCCTGGTTTTATTATGAAATGGTTTTCGGAAATGATTTTATTATTTATGGTCCACTCACACCTTCTGTTTTAACTTGCCCTCCAGGTCGTGGAGCTAGCGCGGGGTTTCAGCGTCGAGGCAGCATCTGAGGCATAGAAGTTACGAGAGCGATCCTGTAGTGTTTTAATTTTTCCGTAGTGCATGTACTCTTAGTATCAGTTTTCTTTCTGTTGTATTCAGTACTATGCTCTGTAAAACTTGACTTCGGGGTGTTGTACTTATTTTTCTCCTGCGTCTGACGGTGTAGTTTAGTAGTTACCTTGGTGTTGTGTCGGGGTGTCAGACGGGAGCAGGATTTACCTCGGTTTTCGGGGTGAAACCGGGGTGGGTCCTGACATATCGGATCTAATTGGATCGCCCTCATGTCCATCTAGGACTCTATCCAATCTACAACATTCCCATAATCTCAGGACACTCTCAACCCGACATATCGATTGACCGTGGTCAATCCCATCGTCCAACATGCACAACACACTGGTGCACCCACATCATAACAATTATCAAGGCACTACTCGGCCTGCTCACGGACTGCACTTAGGCAGTGTCTAACCACGTATTACCATCCGCACTCCAATCATGGTTCGGACCCCAACTGTCCGACACTAGGCGAACATCAATCCATCACCTTGGACACCACTCGTCACATTCTGTGACGCTAAATACCATTTACTCGTCAAGTCAATCAAATTTGACCCACAGCCTAGGTGTTCGGTTCTTACACCCTCTTTGAACACTTTAGCTGTCATATCACTCCTCGTCGTCCTACCTAGGGATGAATCCAAGATGATGACATCAAAATTTATCCTACGTCATCCTTTGGCACTCAGCACTATCTGCTAAAGCGTCACACTCAGTGACCCTGGAATATCCATCACCAATGCGGAATCAAGTACTCTTCTCATCGTCTCAATCACAACTTCTCTTGATTCCGAAGTTCCAATTACATTGGAAACATGCTCCTTTTCCAATTACTGAGCTCACTCATTACACGAGCATTTTTGAGTCCTATAGGCAAAAAATTTCCAAAGTCCCCAACTCAGGAGGTATGGTCAACCGTAGCCAATAAAAAATTCTCCTCAATGGACTCTCAAGCCCTCAGCTCAACCGGACACCATCCACGCGTCCGTGAATACCGTTTATGTAGGTACACTCATTCCGAGTGGACTCTCAAACCTTGTATACTATTTATCGATGTGCATAAACGGCTTCCAACACTTGCATCTTGTACATTGAATCAACCTGATCCAACTCTGACTCACAGAATTGGTCGGAATCCACTGACATCGGTTGGTAGGCTAAATAGATCGCAACGTCTGTCGTGATCTGAAGCCAAATCTCTGCGTACTACCATATCTGACCAACCGACCTATACGTCATGAGACGTCACTTACGTCATCCGTTTACACCTTTTTATTCGAACGCCAATTAGGCATTTCAACCTTTAGCGTTACTACTCCTGGGCACACACTCGTGCCTCGAGTCTCGTATCATCAGGGAACTGGTCACCAAACCAAGTACTCCTGGTGCCTCGTACTGAGCCACTCGGGATCCTCACTGTCCTACTCAGTGCCCACGAAACTCATAAGCTCGCCCCTTTGGGCACATCTACTATCCCGTCGGTATACTGGTTCGCACATCCCAACTCTATGGGATCAACTCCAGCACTCACACTCGTGTAATCCATCCAAGGATATCTAGGGCATCTGTCACTCATCCAGGTATATCCTACTCGTCACAGTCACCTCACAGAGATAGCGTGGCAAGTGTGCCAACACCCAACGTTAGCGTCTCATTCGGCGATAGCACTCGGTCGTAACCGAGCCAACTCCTAAAATCGTTGCTCGTACCATGTGTCACTCACGCACCCCATATCATCGTCACAACTGACGAATCTCATCGTCTCAGTTGCCATAGAAACCTGAGTCCATCCAACTCGACGATACTCGATCACGTCCATCGATAGCAGCGTCTGGAACAACCTCGTGCAGACCAATCTTAGAAACACTCTGCTATCGAGACTCCAAATCCATGCGGTCCACTCACCGCCGATATCAACCACTCCACACGCAACATCCACCGATCGGTCTACCTCAGGATCAGATCGACAAGTACCTCACTCCTGGTAACTTGCCCAATCAATTGCCTACTAGGGTTATCACAAACCCGGCTGCCCGCTGCAGCCCAACCATCCTGACCGATCCCTCGCTCTCGACTCCGAAGAGTCGTCATACTCCAATACTGGTACATGTCCAATCACCCAGTCACCAAAATCTGAGGATCTCGTCCCCTCGTAACTCTATGGTGCCTAACACTGCACCACTGCTACACGTCGTAATCGTATCCCACTTGGGTCACTTGAGACAAAAGTCAATCCGTGTCGTAAAACGCGCAATAGTTCCCTCGAACATCCGTGAACCGTAACTTCTCCGTCGAACGTCCGAATTCGACATGCTGCATGTCTACGGATTCGTATCATCCCAATCTACGTAAAGGTCATCGACCCTCGTCCATCGGACCTCCGGGTCAAAAGTCAACTGTTTGCCCCTTTTCAACCAAATTACCAAAATGCCCTCTAATTTTTGAAAACCATAACTTCTTCCTCGAACGTCGGAATCGAGCGTGCCACCTGTCTATGAACTCGTGACGTCCTGAACTACATCACCATCATTGGCCAAAGTCCATTTGACTGCCTAAACGAAGAGTCAACGTTTCGCCCATTCTAGGGGCAAAATCGTCATTTCGCCCTGAACGTCCGTTAATCCTCGTCTAATCCCCGATTAGCCTTGCTAATCCATCATTAATTCTTAGATAATCCATCATTAATTCTTAATTAATCCCGATAATTCCGGACGGGTTGTTACACAGAGAGCCAGCCCGGAAGCCAGCCCTAAACTAGCCCCTAGACAAACCTCGGTACACCACATTTTGTGGTCTCTGTTCTGTGCCTTCCGTAACTTATTTGCAGACCTTCTTAGTGCACTAGTGACTTACTTGGAATACACTTTCCAAGTGCACTATAAAGGTTTGATTTAATACACTTCGAACATGGCACCTCTGGAGTTCGATTTCCAGCCCGGGCTGTCCTTAGGGCGAACTTTTGGCATTCTTATTCAGATATTAAAATGATGATATTGTTGGACCCTCTATATGCGCTTGGGATAAAATTTGTGCCCTTTATCTAAGTGCACCATCAGGTTCAAGTTTGGAGATACTTTCAAATTTTACCTAGGCCTATGTTTACTTCTAGTTCTTTTGGGGCCTCAACCTGTTTCGACCATTTTCCAGTTCCTTAGGCATGATCAGGTCACCCAGATAATCTCCAGATGTCCTTGCCACGTCATTGATGCTGTTAAAACATTCAAGATCGACCAAGAACATCGCTCTCCCTTTCTTGGCCAACTTACGTTTGTGTTCACACTTGACACCAATCATATTCATACTAACACGTTGCCAGTTATGCAGGTCTGAGATAAGGGGGTTAGGGGTTTGATCTATTGATCATGATTTATTTTAGCCTTTGATTTTACATGATAAGGCCCATGTCTTATCACTTAACATTGTAAAATAAGGAAATACATTTCCTTGCCATTTTAGGTGTTCAAGTTCTTTCCAAGAAGGTGCTTAAGGTATATCCGTTTAGGACATGTTTCCTTGTCCGTTTTCTACAAGGAAGACCTGCTGAAGATTCTAGATTATTTTTTCTCCTATAAATAGTACTTTGATTTCATTGTAATAGAGGATTTTTAGACAGAATTAGACTTAGACATACTTTTTCCTTGCAATTAAATAAAGTTTCGTATTTCATTCAAGTTTTACCTTTACATATTTTGTTCTGCGGATTGGACTTGAAGCACTAAAGACTTTGCCATGGTTCCACCTTCTTCTTCATTGATTCATTGTGTAATCCGGCCCCTTTATTTTTATGCCATGTTTTCTTTAATCATGCTTGCTAAACTCCCTTTAGTTGGGGGTTGTTTTGAAACCCTAAGTTATATGTTTACAATATTATGATTGTGAATGACTGATTTGGTTTGCTATATATAAATTCTATTATGTTGGTCAATTATGGATGCATACATACTTTCATAGACATAAGAGTATCGCTAGGATGTAAGGATTAATGCATGTGGGATGTGTTGTTCTTATGCCCCTAAGTAGTAAAGAGTTTACAGGACACTAATCAACTCAATTTAGATTAATGAAAATATGGTTTCCTTACTTTGAAATCCAATCTTTAATCAAACTTAAAGAACTAAGTGATCTTTTCGCGTGAGCTAGAATTTATGTGACTCTCACATGTCTTGAGATGGCATGCTTGAAGAATTCCCTAATTAACCAAAGTGCGCTACTGGGTTAGGGTAGGTTAGTTATGTGTCTGATAGATGCGTGTAACCCATGGTTTACTATAGGTTAAAGTCTTCACGACATGGTAAAGGAAAAAGAAATAAAAACAATTGGACTAAATATGTACTTAGTGGTGGATAGATGTGCCCTTAACTAATCCCCTCTCATATTTTAAACATTCTTGTTTCACGTTTCTTTAAAATCAATCAACACCCTCTTTTTATATACTTAACTATGTGTGTGTTTACTTAGTTTCTAATGTTCACAAAGTGTACCCTCCATCCTAGTCTTGAACGATCCCTTACTTTTCTTATACTATGATTACATTTAAAAGGGTTAAATTATAGGTCCCTTCAGGGCTTATTAATTGTATTATAAAAGTTTACCTCACAATTTCTCCCATACCCAACACTGTGTTCTTCGATACTTAATAAAATACAACATGCAATAGTTTGAAAATAGCTAAAATAACTCAATAAACTGGGATTTTAAAAACCCAATGCCTTCTTCAATCGATTAAAAAATAAAGGTGCAAGAAAATATCTTTACCTAAGGAAAACAAAGCTTTCAGATGTCCTCTAGTTCCCCTTGAAATTCAAATTAGTAGCTAATCGAGCCTTTTCTTTGGAGATCTCCTTTGGTTCACCTTACAATTCTGGAACTGTGAAAACCCAATAAATCCAAACCCCAAATCAAAAGACAGCAAGAGGGTGAGAGAAAGGTTTGTTGTGGGGTATGATGATCGATGATCGATGATCAACGATGAGATGAAACAGAGTAAAAAAAAGGAAGAAGAAGAAGAAGAACGAAGAGGTGGCATTGAAGAAGCAGAAGACGCGAAATATTGAGAAAAAGATACCACAAAGTTGAAACTGTTGTTCAAAAAAAGGACAATGTCAATTTACTATCCACACTCGAGGGACAGAAAAAGAAAACTAAGGGCAAAATAATTTGACCATTATTAATGAATTGTGAATTTGTTGATAGATATAATATAGGGCAAATTACACTTTACTATTCTCTAGTTTATACCTTCTAACAGATTCATACATAAATTTTCAAATGTTACAATTTCCACTCTAAACTCTTCAAATCGTTACACATTGACCCCTCCGTTAAAATTTCTGTTAAATCTGAAATGGGACCCATAATTTAAATAATAAAATATTTATATAGATTTATAAAATTATTTATTTTTTAAAAGAACTCAAGCATTACCCACCCAACCACACCATCATGTGCCTTCTCTACTATTCCAAAATGCCCCACCCCCAAAACCACGGCTTGAAAAGGATTCATTCTCTCATTGGTTGAGCACCTTTACACAAAAAAAAAAAATTGAAATTAGGAAGCATATAAAGAGGGAGAGAAGAAAAAGAAAATTGGAGTTTGGAGAGATGAACAAAGACATAGAAATAAAATGGGAGTAATAAGCCATTAATGGGAATCTTATTGTTAAGATAATTATTTGGATGTATTTTGATGTGTTGGAAGGTTTGAAAGCATTCTCAAGTATTAAGGGAAAAATTCAGAATTTTTTTTAAAAATTTCTTCATTTTCTAGAAGAAAAAAAATTGTGAGTTGTTTGAGGATTTCGTCGCTAAAGGTAAGACGACATTTAGCAGTGATAAATTCAGATGAACAACATCGCAAAAAATAATTTTTACAACGTTGTTCATCTGAAATTTTTTGTTGCTAAAGGTATTTCTAACTTTAGTGACAAAATACTCAAACAAATTGATACTCTTTCAAGAAAATATTTCAGAAAATTCACAAATTTTTCGGAATTTCTGTACTTCTTACTTTCAATTTGTTAATTTTTTTCTGGTGAAATTGAGGGCTAAGCAATAAAGAGGATGGGGAATTAATTTTTACTATTCAATCTAATCACATAAAGAAGGATTGGGGTTGGTCTAACGACCCGGAATTTGAAGGAAAAAAATTAAGGTTTTGCCCCTAAAGGTAAAAAAGGTTGACTTTTTTACCTAGACATTTTTTAGGCGAACGGTGAGGAGTGTTGTGTAGGGCTTAGTGCCCTCAGTCCGTAAACGGGTAGTATGCTAAAATCGGAGGTCGAATGGTTTTGATATGGGTCTAAAAATATCAAGAGAATTTTGGTAATTTTGGCAAAAAGAGTAATTTGGTAATTTTTCAATTTTGGCATGTGAATCATATGGGATGGTGACATGTGTCTAGATTACTCTAGTATTTTCCCTCCTTTTCTCCCACCAACTTACCCAATCTATAAAATGGGTATGTGTGGTATTGAAGGAATAGGTGGGTGGTGGCCGAAGTGAAAGGAAAAATAGGAAAGCCATGAGAAGGCAACCAAGAAAGAACCATGAAAAATGAGAAAGGAAGAAAAAAAGAAGTAGAGAAAGTGAAGAGAGAAATAAGGGAGGGGGACTGGGATCATCAGAAGCTCGCTAACTTATATATGTGATCAGCTGACATCCCACTGAGATCTCTATGGTCATTAAGTGACTATAAGGAAGAAGGTTGGACGTAAGAAACAAGGGACCTGGAACTTAGTTTTAGGTCAAAAGTGTGGAGGCTTGAACCAGGTATTCGAGGTAAGTTTATCAACTTTTGAAATCATAGAGCTTCTCCTAGAACTGAGTAGGTGAGGATTGGTGCTAAAAAACAAGAAAAAGGACAAGAAACATCGGGATGTGAATTGGGTCAAGCATGCGGTGGTGGTTCGTCTTCCGTCCAACACGAAAGTTTCTCATTACTTAATTCTGAGTCTAACGGTATAAGATTCGAGTTAATTAGATATGGTTTGAGTATGATTTTGGTGGTTAACATATTATATTTATATTTTAAACATGAATTAAATGTTGGTAAAATCAGAAAGTTTGGGTATATGGTTAATCTAGATGATAATGATCTTTAAATGGGAAATATGATGAACTTTAATTTATGAGAGTAATAAGAAGAGAGATAGATTATGAAGTATTGCTTGTATAGAGAAAGATTGTATGGTATTTAGAATGATTATTATAAAGTGACTTCTATGGTAAATTTTGAAGAAGAAATAATATGACAATGAACGATAACTGTATTAAGTTTACGACGAATGGCCTATTTCCTAGATAAGGAATAAAAAAGATTAAAGGAAATGTGAATATGGTGTGTAACTAAGGACTTGTGTGCGTAAACATATCCATTGGACTATTGAAGTTATTATTATGTACAAGATATGATTTATGTTGGGAATTAAACTCGTGTGTACACTTGAATTATTGTGTAATTATGTTGGATAATTGTGTAACTATGATTGATATATTTTGAAGAGATTATTGAGAATATAAGGAGCTTGTGAAAAATTAAAGTATATTGTTGTTAATCTGGTGAATAACGATGCATAAAAAATGATAGTTTTAATTATGGAAATAAAACCTCAAAACTGATTGAATTAGTAGATTTCTCAACTCGACGGGGTAATGGGTTAGATGTGGGTGGTAACCCAATAGGAATGGGTTTAATTTGGTTAATTTAATAAGAAAGGAACAGGAATAAAATTGGGAATATCGCTTGTGTAACAAGAGATGCCAGACGGAAGCAGGACCGGCTCAATATCCAAGGAAATTTAGGGATGAGTCATGTCAACTTGGTATCATAGCCGGTTAATGGATTTTTTTTTTTCTAAGATATGAACTCTATATAATTTATTTAACTGATAATTGATGAATTTTGGGTGTTTTCATGTTAATATGATAATGATACGATGATATGATGAAATAGGATAATCATGATATGTGGATGTTAATAATGATGGGATGATGTATGATGATGAAAACATTATGCCATATGAGATGATGATGATTATGTTGATGATCATATGATGATAACATGTAGATGATGACATGATGTTATATATATTAATATATATATATATATATATGATGATATATGTGTTGATTATGCGATGACATGATGATTTATGTGTTAATAACTTAAAATTGGTTTGCAAATGTGTATTGATGATTTTTAAAAATTGTAAATGAATTTAGTGTATATGTTATACGAGGTCACATGGAACTTATGTTTTGGACTTAAGCCCAAAAGTTGGAAATATGAAAAATACGGATATGGTCTAAGAGCTATGTTATACATGGGCAAATTTACACGATTTTTAGTAATTTTCGGTAATTGGGCATGATTTTTAGTGATTTTTATGGTAACTGTTTAAATACACATTTTACAAGGTTTTGTGAAAAATGTGTTTTTGGGCATAGGCCCGGGTTTCTAAAATAGGGATTTGGTTTATGAAATTGATGTTTGTCAAATTTGGTTGATTATGGTTACCATATGATTTTAGAAGGTTAATATGTTAATTGTGAACTTTTTACAAAGTTTTACTAAAGTTGTGTTGAGGTTAAAATTTGAAATTTGAAACGATGATTTTAATTTTAAGGAATGCAAATATGTTGTGAAAGTGTAGTTGATGTTAAGGATTTTATAAGTATATCATAGACATATGTTCTTGATATTGGTGTTATTGTATTTATGGATATATGTTATTTTACTGAGTGGTGGACAGTCTCAGCCGTCAAGCTAAGGCTCTTTTCCTGAGACTAGTATTATGGTGGACAATCTCAGACGTCGAGCTAAGGCTCCTTTCTTGAGATTGGTATTGTGGTGACGACTCAGACGTCAGACTGGGACCCTTTTGTAACGACCCGTCCAAATTCCTAGATTAGATTAGTAACTAATCACAATTAATGAGGTTAATCGGTGATTAGTAGAGCGAAATCGGACGAACGGTGTGAAATGACCGTTTTGCCCCTGATCGTGGCAAAACGTTGACTTTTCAATCGGGCTGTCAAATGGACTTTGACCGATGACCGTGACGTAGTTCGTGACGTCACGAGTTCATAGACAGGTGGCACGTTCAATTCCGACGTTCGAGGAAAAATTTATGACGTGCGGAAGTTTAGGGGCATTTTGGTAATTTTAGTTAAAAAGGGCCAAACAGTTGACTTTTTGACTGGGATGTCCGATGGCCGAGGGCCGAAGACCATTACGTAGATAAGGACGATACGAATCCATAGGCAGGTGGTACACTGAAATCGGACTTCGAATGGGAGAGTTAGGGGTCACGGAAGTTCGATTTCACTATGCACGAACTTCGAGACGGGGACGATTTGGCGAAATCTGATTTGGGCAGATATTTTGGTGGGTCCCATGGATGAGTGACAAGTGTCACTCATCCTATTGGCTAACTCCCCCAAAGTGTGGATCTAATAATAAAATAATATTATTTAATTAATTTTTTAATCAAATCTTAACAACAATTAATCCTAACCATCCATTACCAATTAACCTTTAAATCCACACCCTCCATCCCATCTCCCTCTCATCAGCCATCACTCTTCTTTGTTCATCCTCAAACCCGAACCCCATAACCCATAATCCTCCATTTTCTTCATTTTCTTCAAAAACCCAAAACACACACACACCATCACCATTCATTGCTTGTGCGAGCTGAACATGACCGTGAGGTGGTGGAAAGAGGTTGGGGATGGCAGGCCACGGCCAGCCACGGCCAGCCACGACGGAGGACACGGCGGGGAGAGAGAACCCGTCTTTCAAAAATTGAAAATTGAATTTTGTTGTGTTTTAATCAAATCTAGGGATTGGGAAATGTTCCTAGAGGTCTTAGGGTTTTTTTAAGATTGTTTTCGAAGGCTTAGATGGCCTGTAACGGCCGTGAACGGCGGAGGTAGTCACAGCCGCCATTGATGAACTTGGAAGGTATAGTTTTTGAGGGTGTTCTTAGTTTTTAGGGCCATAGAACTCTAGGTTAGGGAGAGACGAAGAGAATGGGACAAACGGGAACGGTTTTGGTGGCTGGAAGGTGGAGAACCGGCCGGGTCAAGCCGCGGGTCACGGCGACCCGGTTACTGGTATTCGGGTCGACCCGCGGGAGGACAGAGATGACAGGTGACGTGTAACGACCCGTCCCGGAATTCGAGATTAGATTTGAAACTAATCATGATTAACGGGGTTAATCGGTGATTAGTTGGGTGAAATCGGACGAACGGTGCAAAATGACCATTTTGCCCCTGGTCGTGTGTAAAATGTTGACTTTTAGTTCGGACGGTTAAAAGTACTTTGACCGATGACCGTGACGTAGTCTGGGACGTCACGAGTTCATAGACAGGTGGCACGTTCGATTCCGACATTCGTGGTGAAAGTTATGACGTTCGGAAGTTCAGGGTCATTTCCGTAATTTGGACGAAGTATGGGAAAATGTTGAGTTTTTGATCGGGTAGTCCGATGGCCAAGGGCCAAGGACCGGTAGGAAGGTCTCGAAGCCCGGAGTACAACGACAGGCGGCACACGTCAAACGGACATCGGGTGACCAAGTTACGGGTCACGGATGGTGAGGGGTAATTTGGTAAATTGTCAATTGAGGGTAAAATGGTAATTTTGACTGCTATTTTGTGCAACAGCCGTGTTTGGGCTTAGTGCATCTTTTCTGTATTGAAAACAGAGAGTGGGACTTGGCGTGCAGAGTGTGAGGAATTGTTTAACCATCCTTGATCAGTGTGTGTGAGTGTGGTGTGGAATTTTAAGCCACGGTTAAATTGTTTAAGGCCTGGGTGGAGCTGTACAACGGTGTGCAGTGGTGGAGTGCGGCTGGTGTTCTGAAATTGGGAAGAAAGCAGAGGCTGCTTCCCACGTTGATCAAATTCCCGAGACCATGATGAACTGAGGACGGTTTGGGGCGAATTGTTGTTGTGTTGGTGCGGGAACAAAGACAGTAGTCAGGGCACGAGTGTGCTGGTTGAGAGGAGTGCGGGAAACAAGCCGGGGAGAGTGCCATTGAACTGGGAAAACAGGGACTTTGTGCAGGGTGTGATCGTCCCTTTCAAGGCCAATTTGAGTGAAATTGTGAGCGAGAAAGGGATCTTGGAGGCGAGAACAAAGTTATGGGATGAGAGAAGGAAGAAAATGAGGAAACTGGGAGAGGGAGTTCCAAAAAACCCGAAACTTGTCCTTGAGGGAATTTAAATCCAGTTTCAAAATGTAGGCCAGCCCAAGCAAAATTGTAGCTCGAATGAGTCTTCTGGAACTTCATGGGGTCGATCCAAATCGTTGATTGCAAGCTTTGAAGCACCTGGAGCCATGGTCGGTCGTCACGGGTGGCCGGGAAATCGAGCCTTGTGTTCGTGCAAATTGAGGTAAGTGTTTGTGAAATTGGATTTCAATTCATTATTACCATGAGGTTATGATGCTAGACTACAAGCTAATTGAAGACTTCCTTGGTTATTAGACAAACTCAGACAAGGAGCTCGATTTGGAAACTTCGGTTGAGTCGAGGTAGTTCGAGGTTATGACGACGGTAATGAGCATTACAGATCCCTAATTCAATTGGTTGCGAAGCTAATGGTGTGTTAAATCGTTCAAAATAATGTCGAATTGAAGGGATGCTAATCGGGTCCTCACACGGGTTGAACAACCTGTATTGCAGGTTGGCGGGTGAGAACGATGAACTGTGCAGGGGTACTGTAGCAGGCGCGTGGGCTCACGCGCAGCCACTCACGGCGGCGCGTGAGGGCGCGTGGACCCGAATTTCAAGGTGAGTTCAAAATGGATTTTGTCCTATATGTTGTAACGAACATTTTAACGTTGGTATCGAACTTATCGGACACCGTTTCGATGTTATCCCGAGGGCCCGAAGATTTATGTTACGGGTGTAATTAACGATTAATTCCCGGAAAAATTATGGGAAATTAGTAGGTTGTTATCTAAGCCCTTATTGACACTAAAGTGTGTTTTCGGACAGGATTCGAAATTCTGGAAAATATCGGAAATTACGGGCATGCGTACGGCGCGAAACCGAGCTTTAAAAATTGGTGTGTGAGTGGACTTGCTTTCAAAATTTAATGCATGCATAAATTATTTCTATGATTTTATGATTATGATTATAAGTTGTGATTGATTTTGATTCCCGTATTTATACGTATTTTTACAATACATGTGGAATTACACGTATTTCGAGACTATGGTCACTCGTGTGCTTAATGATGGTTTAACGAAAGAAGTTATATGAAATGGATGGTAAAATGATTTAAGAAGGTTGTTTATGATTTGCGAGTGTGACCTACGATTTTGACACGTTTTTCGAGAACGTTCCGGATTTGCACGTTTTACGAGATTTTGTGTTATTGTGATTTGATCACTGTTGATGTTTGAATTGGGGAATTGAAATGAGACTGGTGATTTTGAGGAATTTAAATGAGGGATTTGAGTATGTTTTGCTTGGATCGTGATTTTGGTAATTATGATTGTGGTTCGGATGTTTTGATAATGAGATTTGAGAAATGAAGTGATTTCAAGGAATTAAAATGGATTTTGGAAAACACGATTTCGGGCTTGATGCTCGGGGCATAAAAGTAGTTTTAACGAACGAGATTACGGTTTTCGGAAATTTTAAGTGGATTCTTGGTTTGGGTTCGGGATGATGCTTCCGGATGCCGGCTTACGGAATCATTATTGCGAATTCGAATTCGGGAATGAAAAATGATTTAATAAAGTGATTTGGTCTGTTTTTGCATGCCCCGTGTTTCATGATGATTTGATTATGTTTGTAAAGTATGATTTGGGGAAAATGAATGTGGAATTTCGGACCATGGGTCCTGTTGTGAAAAATGTGATTTTGGGATGGATCCCACGAGGTCGTGATTGATGAACTGTTTTGGGGTTTAAACACCCGCTGAAAACTGCTTTGGGTTTGAAGACCCGTTGTTGTGTTTGAAAACTGTTTTGGGTTTAAAAACCCGGTGCTATTGCTGGAGCACGTTTTGAGTTTAAAGACTCGGTTAGTTGATGACGGGGGAGGGCCCTTAATGAGTTTAAAGAATCGTGAGTTTAAAGACTCGGTTACTGTGATACCCCCGAGGCCTATTGATTCTGTTCTGAGTTTAAAGACTTCGTTGATATCCCGAGAAGGCCTGTTTATGCGCATGGTTTTGAGTTTAAAGACTCGGGCGCACTTATTATCCAGCAAAATGATTGACTTGTGATTTATTGACGATTTCTGATGTCTCGGTTGAGTTGGGCAGTGGCCCGGTATATGGTTGTTGGTTTTGGATCATGTTGTGCATTTGGTTGATTTGTGGTTTTGGGCTGAGGCCCGGTGTCTATGATTGCGGGTTAAGACCCGATGGTTGAGAAAGCAAAAAATGATTTTGAGATTCATACGAGTTTTCCTTATGTTGGAATTTAATACACAGTTTTTCTTATGTGGAAAATGTTAACCGATTGCGAAATGATTTTTGTATGCATGCATTGGTTTTTACGCGGAGGGTAAAAATGTTTGTTGTAACTGTTTTGCTAAACTGATTTATTTTTGTCCACTCACACCTTTTGGTTTTACTGACCCTCCAGGTCGTTGCGCGTTGTTCGAGGCTGTACGAGGGGCGGAGGCATGAGTAAGTTCGTGTGGCTATCCCTGGTTTGGCAAGTACTGAGGGTACTTGGGATTTTCAGTCATCTTGCCAGACGGGATCAGGACCGGGCACGGTTATCGATGCCCCTTCGGGGGCGGTCCTGACATTTTGGTATCAGAGCACTAGGTTGCTGATTCTGTGGCCACATCATGCCTCCAAAGCGTAAGCCTCGTGTGCGACCTGATAGTGAGACGAGTAGGCGAGGGTGTTGGGACCTCGTGTCAAATCTCGGTTGAGATTGACCCTGGGTTGAGGGTCAGATGTCGGGTAGTGTACACAGCAAACGGTGATTACCTAGACATAGAATTGCGTGGGTCGCAAGGACGAACAAGACGGGTGGCTGGAAGGCCGCATTTCTGGGCAAATTGTACTTTCTCTTAGGCCCTATTGGTCGAGTAAGAAGTGGTTGAACATTGGATATTGCTCGGGGATTGGGTATGTCAGTGATGACATGATTGGTTTGGTATGAGATTGGACTCAGGAGGAGTCAAGATGTGGATGTGGGACTCACGATGAGTCAGGACTTGGGATTAGGAACGTGAGGTGAGTCATGATATGGTGTCAAGGCTCGAGATGAGCCAGAAGGGCGGAATGAGGATCGGCTGGCACTTAGGATACCAAGGACCAGTTTATGGTCAGGTATTGAAGGGGTTAGGAAACTATGGCTTGGTTTTGTGGAACGGTGGTTTTGTGGAGTTTAGCTAATTGTCGTGAGTGCTTGGTGTAGTGGTAGTGGTTGAGGACCAGGGAGCGTTCAGGGAACGTTCATTATTTCTGATGTGGATTGTCAGAATGGCGGTACCCATGGTTGCGAGGTACGGGTGGTGATGCGGGATCGTCGCTCGGTATGAGCGGAGATCCAGGGCTAACCACTATGCACACGGTGTGCTAGCGTGGGTGGTTGTATGGTGGCGCTGGTACTAGCGCTGGTGCTAGTGTCAGTGAGTGAGATTGTGGTGAGCCACGAGTTGGGGTGTGACTCTGTCATGATGAGAGTGCGTTGGTATTTGAGATTCTGTAGTGGTTGACTCATGGACTGGATAGGATCCAGCGGAGATTATGAGGTATTGGGGTAAGTCCCAACAGTGACGAGGTGACAAGAGTTGAGTAATTCCCAGCCGGAATCGGTGTATGTGCATAATTAGTCATTAATTGACGTGAGGTCTGAGTCTTGGGCTGATTGTGGGCGCGTGGTTGTCCAAGTGAGTTACGGATGTAGGGAGTCCGGTGGTTGAACTTGACACCCCATTGGGTGTGCCTATTTCCAACGTGGGGGGAATCTTAGCTCCAAGGAGAGTTGTGACTGTGGGACGAGAGGAGTGCTCGTTTCCGCGTTGGTATTAGGTATTCCGAAGTCATTAGGGGATGACTTCTTATTTTCTGCCCTGGCAGATGTTGATCACGGATATCAGTGCGATGAGCGCGTATTGGGTGGTGGACCCATGTATGTTTTGGGGTCCTCATGAGGAGTTGCATTTCTTTTCGAAGTTGGGAAAACGGGATTCCCATTTTCTGCTTGGTGGCAGACGATGTTGGATGTTCGGTACGGTGGGTGCAGCAAGTTGTGTTTGCACTCATAGAGGATGGATGTTGATCATCCTTGGTCTCTCCTAGGTGGAGTGGCAGGGATCGATATGAGGTAAATGGAGGGGATCCACAGAGTGGATGTGTTACGTTGTTGAGTGATTGATTGGGGGAGGAAGTAGTTGAGGATTGTTGGATTGAACTTCTTTTCGAAGTTAATCCGTGCTCGAGCGAGTGGGAACGGTTATGAGATGAACTCGAGGCTTGACGTTTGGATGAGTGGATATCCAACAGGGTCTAATTGGTCAGTTCTAGATATGCGCGATTGGGATTGGCTTCTTTTCGAAGTCAATCAGAGGTAATGTGGTAACCGTTTGAGCGGGTATCCGATAGATTCTGAGTTGTTGTGCCTCGGTATTTGTGAATAAGATTATATGCCCATTCGGCATGACTGTATACGCCTTGGTGAGCGTGCTTGGGTTGGTACGTCTTGGGTGACGTGTTTTGGAGTCGATGTTGTGTTACTGGTCGGGTGACCATGGGATCCAGAAGGGATGATGAGTGGAATGATCGATCTGTCTAGTATGAGATTGGACAGGATAACCCCAGTATCGAATCATGATTGACTGCGGGCCATGCAGTGGACTTATTGGGGTATGGATGTACGTATCTTGCACGGTGTACAAGGATCGGTATTGGACTGACCGTGTGGTGCTTGGTGACAGCACATGTGAGGTCCCAGTGGCGTATGGTTATACGTGTTGATGGTCGGCTTAGTTCCGACACCATTGGATTTGGTGGTGGGGGTGAACTGGACCTTGAGTACTATGCACTGGGCAGAGTTAATTTTGTTGGGTTCAGTGAATTCATGAGCATGCGCTCTTAGCCACGGATGGCTAGTGAACCCCAGTGTGGAGTTGGGCGAACACTGATGGGCTAGTATTCAATGTGTGTCAGTTACACCACCTGATTGAGTATGATGATGGTATACGTACACTCAGGATGAGTGAGTTGGTGACTGCGTCACTACGTGTGGCCTTGAGTGATGTTATCACACCGAAATGATTCCAGCATTGTGGATCGCTGAGGGAATTGACGGTTATGGACTTGAGATGGATATACGTCACAGGATTGGGCTGCCCTGCAAGATGTGATCACGTAGTTGATCTTGCGCTACTTGAGCGAGTAGCAGGATGAGGTGTTATCACCGATTGGCTGATGGTTGGTGCTTTGTCGGGGTGGTGAAGCTTAGAGGTGACGGTTTGGTTGGTAGCGTCAGCACGGACTGACAAGTGAGATTTGGTGACTCCCAGTGGGAGCAGTCAACAAGTGATCATTTTCACTCGAGGTGGTCGAGTGTGGTCGGTACGACATTAGACGGCGATGGAGCCTCTGGGTACGGATGAGTTTAGATGGTGTACGGGTGTACACGTGTTATGGGCTCAAGATGTTTTCCACGTGGTGGATGTGGAATGAGCATAATTGGAATTTCGAGAACGAACTGGTTTTTGAGGAAAGATCGGTTGAGTTTTGATCGGTTGGAATTTCGGGGACGAAATTCTTGAAGGGGGGAAGATTGTAACGACCCGTCCCGGAATTCGAGATTAGATTTGAAACTAATCATGATTAACGGGGTTAATCGGTGATTAGTTGGGTGAAATCGGACGAACGGTGCAAAATGACCGTTTTGCCCCTAATCGTGGGTAAAACATTGACTTATAGTTCGGACGGTCAAACGGACTTTGACCGATGACCGTGACGTAGTCTAGCACGTCACGAGTTCATAGACAGGTGGCACGTTCGATTCCGACATTCGTGGTGAAAGTAATGACGTTCGGAAGTTCAGGGTCATTTCCATAATTTGGACGAAGTATGGGAAAATGTTGACTTTTTGATCGGGTGGTCCGATGGCCAAGGGCCAAGGACCGTTAGGAAGGTCTCGAAGCCCGGAGTACAACGACAGGCGGCACACGTCAAACGGACATCGGGTGACCAAGTTACGGGTCACGGATGGTGAGGGGTAATTTGGTAAATTGTCAATTGAGGGTAAAATGGTAATTTTGACTGCTATTTTGTGCAACAGCCGTGTTTGGGCTTAGTGCATCTTTTCTGTATTGAAAACAGAGAGTGGGACTTGGCGTGCAGAGCGTGAGGAATTGTTTAACCATCCTTGATCAGTGTGTGTGAGTGTGGTGTGGAATTTTAAGCCACGGTTAAATTGTTTAAGGCCTGGGTGGAGCTGTACAACGGTGTGCAGTGGTGGAGTGCGGCTGGTGTTCTGAAATTGGGAAGAAAGTAGAGGCTGCTTCCGACGTTGATCAAATTCCCGAGACCATGATGAACTGAGGACGGTTTGGGGTGAATTGTTGTTGTGTTGGTGCGGGAACAAAAACAGTAGTCAGGGCATGAGTGTGCTGGTTGAGAGGAGTGCGGGAAACAAGCCGGGGAGAGTGCCATTGAACTGGGAAAACAGGGACTTTATGCAGGGTGTGATCGTCCCTTTCAAGGCCAATTTGAGTGAAATTGTGAGCGAGAAAGGGATCTTGGAGGCGAGAACACAGTTATGGGAAGAGAGAAGGAAGAAAATGAGGAAACTGGGAGAGGGAGTTCCAAAAAACCCGAAACTTGTCCTTGAGGGAATTTAAATCCAGTTTCAAAATGTAGGCCAGCCCAAGCAAAATTGTAGCTCGAATGAGTCTTCTGGAACTTCATGGGGTCGATCCAAATCGTTGATTGCAAGCTTTGAAGCACCTGGAGCCATGGTCGGTCGTCACGGGTGGCCGGGAAATCGAGCCTTGTGTTCGTGCAAATTGAGGTTTGTGTTTGTGAAACTGGATTTCAATTCATCCTTACAATGAGGTTATGATGCTAGACTACAAGCTAATTGAAGACTTCCTTGGTTATTAGACAAACTCAGACAAGGAGCTCGATTTGGAAACTTCGGTTGAGTCGAGGTAGTTCGAGGTTATGACGACGGTAATGAGCATTACAGATCCCTAATTCAATTGGTTACGAAGCTAATGGTGTGTTAAATCGTTCAAAATAATGTCAAATTGAAGGGATGCTAATCGGGTCCTCACACGGGTTGAACAACCCGTATTGCAGGTTGGCGGGTGAGAACGATGAACTGTGCAGGGGTACTGTAGCAGGCGAGTGGGCTCACGCGCAGCCACTCACGGCGGCGCGTGAGGGCGCGTGGACCCGAATTTCAAGGTGAGTTCAAAATGGATTTTGTCCTATATGTTGTAACGAACATTTTAACGTTGGTATCGAACTTATCGGACACCGTTTCGATGTTATCCCGAGGGCCCGAAGATTTATGTTACGGGTGTAATTAACGATTAATTCCCAGAAAAATTATGGGAAATTAGTAGGTTGTTATCTAAGCCCTTAGTGACACTAAGGTATGTTTTCGGACAGGATTTGAAATTCTGGAAATTATCGGAAATTACGGGCATGCGTACGGCGCGAAACCGAGCTTTAAAAATTGGTGTGTGAGTGGACTTGCTTTCAAAATTTAATGCATGCATAAATTATTTCTATGATTTTATGATTATGATTATAAGTTGTGATTGATTTTGATTCCCGTATTTATACGTATTTTTACAATACATGTGGAATTACACGTATTTCGAGACTATGGTCACTCGTGTGCTTAATGATGGTTTAACGAAAGAAGTTATATGAAATGGATGGTAAAATGATTTAAGAAGGTTGTTTATGATTTGCGAGTGTGACCTACGATTTTGACACGTTTTTCGAGAACGTTCCGAATTTGCACATTTTACGAGATTTTGTGTTATTGTGATTTGATCACTGTTGATGTTTGAATTGGGGAATTGAAATGAGACTGGTGATTTTGAGGAATTTAAATGAGGGATTTGAGTATGTTTTGCTTGGATCGTGATTTTGGTAATTATGATTGTGGTTCGGATGTTTTGATAATGAGATTTGAGAAATGAAGTGATTTCAAGGAATTAAAATGGATTTTGGAAAACACGATTTCGGGCTTGATGCTCAGTGCATAAAAGTAGTTTTAACGAACGAGATTACGGTTTTCGGAAATTTTAAGTGGATTCTTGGTTTGGGTTCGGGATGATGCTTCCGGATGCCGGCTTACGGAATCATTATTGCGAATTCGAATTCGGGAATGAAAAAGGATTTAATAAAGTGATTTTGTCTGTTTTTGCATGCCCCGTGTTTCATGATGATTTGATTATGTTTGTAAAGTATGATTTGGGGAAAATGAATGTGGAATTTCGGACCATGGGTCCTGTTGTGAAAAATGTGATTTTGGGATGGATCCCACGAGGTCGTGATTGATGAACTGTTTTGGGGTTTAAAGACCCGCTGAAAACTGCTTTGGGTTTGAAGACCCGTTGTTGTGTTTGAAAACTGTTTTGGGTTTAAAAACCCGGTGCTATTGCTGGAGCACGTTTTGAGTTTAAAGACTCGGTTAGTTGATGACGGGGAGGGCCCTTAATGAGTTTAAAGAATCGTGAGTTTAAAGACTCGGTTACTGTGATACCCCCGAGGCCTATTGATTATGTTCTGAGTTTAAAGACTTCGTTGATATCCCGGGAAGGCCTGTTTATGCGCATGGTTTTGAGTTTAAAGACTCGGGCGCACTTATTATCCAGCAAAATGATTGACTTGTGATTTATTGACGATTTCTGATGTCTCGGTTGAGTTGGGCAGTGGCCCGGTATATGGTTGTTGGTTTTGGATCATGTTGTGCATTTGGTTGATTTGTGGTTTTGGGCTGAGGCCCGGTGTCTATGATTGCGGGTTAAGACCCGATGGTTGAGAAAGCAAAAAATGATTTTGAGATTCATACGAGTTTTCCTTATGTTGGAATTTAATACACAGTTTTTCTTATGTGGAAAATGTTAACCGATTACGAAATGATTTTTGTATGCATGCATTGGTTTTTACGCGGAGGGTAAAAATGTTTGTTGTAACTGTTTTGCTAAACTGGTTTATTTTTGTCCACTCACACCTTTTGGTTTTACTGACCCTCCAGGTCGTTGCGCGTTGTTCGAGGCTGTACGAGAGGCGGAGGCATGAGTAAGTTCGTGTGGCTATCCCTGGTTTGGCAAGTACTGAGGGTAACTTGGGATTTTCAGTCATCTTGCCAGACGGGATCAGGACCGGGCACGGTTATCGATGCCCCTTTCGGGGGCGGTCCTGACATGACGTCATCCTGCTGACGTCATCATGTCAGGGATGACGTCAGCATTGTCAGATCTGACAATGTCAGCTGACATGTCAGAAAATGGGCCAATAGGAGTGCGACACGTGTCACATGTCAGTGCACAGTTAGCACTAACATGTTAGTGACTTGGCCCAATCAGGGGCTGACACGTGTCACTGACGTGGACCAGTGCCGTGATGACACGTGGCACATGTCAGATGGCCACGTGGCACTGACAAAGCAGTGACCTGGACTAATGGGAGCTTGACACGTGGCACCTGTCAGAGTCAGACATGTCAGACCTGACAGCTGTCAGATGACGTCAGCATGACGTCATGCTGATGTCAGCAGGTACTGTAGCAGGCGCGTGAAGCCCACGCGCACCCACTTCAGGCGGCGCGTGTGGGCGCGTGGGGGAGAATTTGGGGATGTGTTCAACATGTGAAATCTTCTATTCGATATAACGAACATTTTGGAACTGGTTTCGTGTCAATCGGACACCGTCTCGATATGCTTCCAGGCATCGGAAGGTTTAGGATCAACTTTAAAAATAGTTAGAAAATCGGGAAAATTACGGGGCTTTGGTAGGAGGTTAATTAAGTAGTTAGTAACCTTCTATTAAAATTTGGACAGGTTTGGGAGTCCCGGTGATGGTGATCGGCTCGGGGAGCTGTATGGCACGCAAATCGAGGTGGCAGCTCGGACGGTCTGTGAGTGGACCTTGTTTTCTAAATTGGTGCATGCATAAATGTTATTATATGTTTTAATTGCTTGTTTGATGATGCCATGGGTGCATTTGTATGTGGTTACGTATAAGCACGTATTTCGAGGTTTCGGCCTTATACGGTGCTTATACGGGTCTATATTTCTTTATTGATTTAAATGAACTGGATTTGGATTTCAAAAGGATAAACTCGGGTATGAGACCCATTTGGTTTTGTCTCGGGCATATGACCTCAGATTTCGGGCACGGTGCCCAGCTGATGTCCTATGTTTGGGCACGAGACCCAGTCACTTTACGGTTTTGATTTCAGGTCCGGGAACCTTAAATGGATTCCCAGGTTCATGACGGTTTATGGGAACCGACATGTTACCTGGTTATGTTATTACGGTACATGACGGTTTATGGGAACCGGCATGTTACCTTGGTTATGGATATTATGGATCATGACGGTTCAGGGGAACCGGTCATGAATGTTTATGTTATGTATATATATGTTCATCTACCTTCCTTTACATGTTCTATTATCTCCTCCGGGGAGGGTCGTTGGCCTGGGTGGACCCCGGAGTAGTCACGGAGCACCGACTGAGTGGAGTCACCCCCCAGTTGGGTTCCTTACTCTCAGGAAGGCTATGATTACTATTACCTCGGGTAGGGTCAGTGGTCTACGGACATTGATCTTGACTTTGAGAAGACTCGGATTGAGACCTGGGTAGCATGCGCGTAGCTTTGGAAACCGTGACAGGATTGGTTGTGTGAATTATATGTATATATGATATATTATGTGTGTTTACACAGGTTTTGGGCAATGGCCCATATGGTTGGTTCTTTATGGTTTGGGGCCAGGTCCCTTATGGATTGGGGCAGTGGCTCGTATGGTCATTTTCATTGTGGTCCTTTCGACCTTGGTTTATATCTGCTTTGGGCTTAGTCCCATATATGGTTTCTTGGGTTAAATGGTTTTCGAATGCATGCATGTTTTTTAGTGGAGGGTACAAATGTCTTCTTCTAAAATGTTTTATAAACTCTTTATTTTTGTCCACTCACAGTTTTTAATGTTTTGACTGCCCTTCAGGTTGACAGCGGATGTGGACTGTAGTAGAGACCGAGATATCACATGCCCCCTCCGGATCCTGGCGTACTCTGATAGCCCGGGAGGGCAAGGATCGGAAATATCCCTTGTCTGACACTTCGTGTCAGGCGGGAGCAGGGTCATCTCACACTAATCGCGGGGGGGATTGGGATGGGTCCTGTCACTTTTCTGAGACTAGTATTGTGGGATGACCACTCGGACATCAAGATGGGCTCTAGTTCCAGAGTGGGTGGTGGTTGGTTAGTCTCAGACGTCGAGTTGGGCTCTAATTCCTGAGACTAGTATTGGGATGTTGACTTGAACGTCGAACTGGGCTCTGGTTCCGGAGTGTACAGATACCCCCGGGGGAATATCTGTCTTGATGATATGATGGTACTGTTCTTGGATTTAACTTAGGTGATATTGTGGTGATGGCCTACACGTAGTGTCGTTGTGTGTTAAGATTTGAAATCAAGGTGTTGATTGATCAAGTTCGATGATGAGATGAAGAGACGAGACTATAATGGCTATATGGCTAGAAATGGATTTGGATTATCAATTGAATAAGTGAATGTTACGCATTAATAAGAGAAAAATGTGTGGTTCCAGATAGTAATTGAGCTCAAAAGTAAAAACCATAGTATTTAAGGTATATTGGACCCAAATGTGATAAATAAATAAGTTTTCTGATTAGAGTAGACAATTGAGATTTAAGACGACATGTTACGTCTGTAAACAAACCACCCTACGTACTATAATTTTGAAGACGGAATTTTTTTAAGGAGGGTAGATCATAACGACTCAAAATTTTTTGGAAAATAAATATTACGGTTTTGGCCCTAAAGGTCAAAAGGTTGACTTTTGAGCTAGATATTTTGGGGCGAATGGTGAGGACTATTGCGTAGGTTTAGTGCCCTGAGTTTGTAGACGGGTACTATGCTAAAATCAGCGGTAGAATGGTTAAGATACGGGTCTAAAAGGTCAAGGGCATTTTGGTAATTTTACAATTTTGGCATGTGAATCATATGGGATGGTGACATGTGTCTAGATGACTCTAGTATTTTCCCTCCTTTTCTCCCACAGACATACCCAATCTATAAAATGGGCATATGTGTGTATTGATGAAATGGGTGGGTGGTGGCCGAAGTGAAAGGAACAATAGGAAAGCCATGAGAAGGCCACAAGAAAGAACTAGGAAAAAAAAAGAAAAAAAGAAAGGAAGAAAAATAGAAAGAGACGAGAGACATAAAGGAAGGGGACTGGGTGATGCCTAGAACCCGAGAGGGTTGTAAAATCAAAGAATAACCAAAACCTTGTGGCCGATCATCAAAAGCTCCCTAACTTGTATTTGTGATCAATTGACATGCCACTAAGGTCTCTACGATTGTCATATGACTATAAGGAAGAAGGTTGGATGTAAGAAACAAGGGACATGGAACTTGGCTTCTAGGCTTAAAGTGTGGAGGCTTGAATCAGGTATTCGAGGTAAGTTTACCAACTTTTTAAATCATAAACCTTCTCCTAGGACTGAGTAGGTGAAGATTGGTGTTCAAACGAAGAAAAAGGACAAGAAACAGCGGGATTTAAATCAGGTTAAGTGATTGGGTCAGGCTAAACGCAGGCCTGCGGGTCGACTCGGCAGCAGCATACTGGTGTCATGACTGCACATGTAGCCTACGCGTAAAGGCCTTTCAGCGACGCGTGAGCGTGCATATGGCGGTTCGACTTCCGTCCAACACTAAAATTTGTCGTTACTTAATTCTGAGTTTAACGGTATAAGATTCGAGTTAATTAAATATGGTTTGAGTATGATTTGGTGGTTAACATATTATATTTATATTTTAAACATGAATTTAATGTTGGTAAAATCAGAAAATTTAGGTATATGTTAATTTAGATGATAATGATCTTTAAATGGGAAAATATGAAGAACTTTAATTTATGAGAGTAATAAGAAAAGAGATGGATTATGAAGTATTGCTTCTATAGAGAAAGATTATATGGCATTTAGAAGGATTATTATAAAGGGACTTCTATGGTAAATTATGAAGAATAAATAATATGAAAATGAATGGTAAGTCTATGAAGTATATGACGAATGGTATATTTCCAATATGAGGAATAAAAAAGGATTAAAGGAAATGTGAATATGGTGTGTAACTAAGGACTTGTGCGCATAAACATATCCATTGGACTATTGAAGTTATTATTATGTATAAGCTATGAATTATATTGGGAATTGAACTTGTGTGTACACTTGAATTATTATGTAATTATGATTGAATAATTGTGTAACTATGATTGATATTTTTCGAAGAGATTTTTTAGAATATAAGGAACTTGTGAACAATTGAAGTATATTGTTGTTAATTTGGTGAATAAGGATGAAAAAAATGATAATTTTAATTACGGAAATAAAACTCGGAACTGGTTGAATTAGTAGATTTCTCGACGGCTGGGGTCGTGGGTTGGATGTGGGCGATAACCCCACAAGGATAAGTTTCATTTGGTTAGTTTAATAAGAAATGAACAGGGCTAAAATTAGCAATATCCTTTGTTTGAAAAGAGTTGTCAGACGGGAGCAAAACTAACCCGATCACCAAGGAAATTTAGGGATGAGTCCTGTCAATTTGGGTGGTCGAGATGGGCGGGAAGGTGGGGTGGTCTGTAACAACCCGTCCCGAATTTAGGGATTAATTAAGGAGTAATTAAGGATTATCGTGACTAATCGGGGATTAGTCGAGGGAATTTGAATGGACGGTGTAAAATGACGATTTTGTCCTTAGGATTGGGCAAAAAGTTAACTTTTGACCTCTCGAGTCTAATGCACGAGGATCAAGGACTGTTACGTAGATCGGGACATTACGAGTCCGTAGACAGGCGGCATGTCGAAATCGAACGTTCGATGGGAAAGTTACTCGTATAGAGAGGATCGTGATACTATTCATGCAAACTGAGAATTTGGATAAGTGGCATGTTGTGATTAGATAAATATCTACGGGGGGACTACCAGATGAGTGACAAGTGTCACCCATCTGATTGGCCAAAACCCCAATCAGTTGGGTCCTTATCTTCATCTTTCATTTCCTTTGTTTTTCATTCCCTTAACCCGTGAAACCCATACACCATACCACCCAATCCCACAAAAACACCATTCAATCATCATATGTTGCTATTAGGTTCTGAATGAAAGTGAGAGAGGAGGTTGAGGCGAATTGAATGATGGTAACGATGTGGACCATCGTGTAGGGTGGCCGGAGTTTCGAAGGTATGCTTTTTGGCGTTCAAAAATGGAGTTTTTAGTTTGGAAATTTGTTGATCAATTTGGTTTCTTGGACAAGTTTCTAGGGAGTGATAGGAGTTCATGGAGGTTGGTTTCAAGGGCATCGGTGACCTGAGTTGGCCGAAATCCACGTTTGTCGGTGGCTAGTTACTGTGCATCCTTGAACAGGTATGATTCAGGCTTGTTTTCACGATTTTGATCACATAGATCGATTAGGTAGGTTGAGACTATCATATAGGAAGAAACCTAATCGAAAATAGTTGAGAAATGGTGAAATGGTGAGCGGATCGGGTCACGAGTCTGTGCGACCCGAATTACAGGACCCGGACGAAGGTTGAAGATGAGGTGACGTCATCGATGATGTCATCTAATGACGTCATCGACGATGTCATCTAATGACGTCATCATGTCTGACATGTCTGACTAATAGGTGCCAGATGGGGACCAGTAGTAGGGTAACACGTGTCACATGTCACTGCATAGTCAACACTAACATGTTAGTGACATGGCCCCAATTAGGGATTGCCATGTGTCACTAACATGCCAGTGGCGTGGACCAGTGGCTGGCTGAAATGTGGCACTGTCAAATCTGACAGCTATTAGGGTTGTTAGACATGACGTCAACGTTGACTTTTGCTGACGTCAGCGTCGACTTCTTGGTAGAGTTGACTTTCGCGTTGACCACGAGCTTGGGGCTTATGGGCACGAATTTTGAGGTGGGACTAGTGTCATTTTAAAGATTTTGACGATCCGGATCCAATGGTGGTGGTTTTGGGTCAATGAAAGATCTTTAGGTTGGTCAAATCGAGATTTTTAGTCTCGAGATGCGTTCCCGGGTTGGTACTATTCATAGGTTTTAGATGTGACCTTATAAAGTTTGTTAGTGATCATTGGTGTGATTTGGACAGGTCTGGAAGTTCCATAGATAGTGGATTAGCCCTGGAAAGGCTTATGGCACTCGTATCAAGGCGCAGTTAGGATGGTTTGTGAGTTGATATTTGCTTTCAAAAATATGATGCGTGCATAACTGTTTTATATGTTTTATATATGTGATTTCTATGATTATGATTGTGGTATTTATGATTTACGTATTCAGACATATTTCGAGGTTTATGGTTTTATACTGTGTCTATATGTGTTGGTATTTCAATGACGGTTTAATGGAATGGTTTTGGATTTGGAAATATGGAATCGGGCATGAGACCCATTTGATTTGGAAACTATCGGATTTGAAGTCCATTTGATTTAATAAAGTATCAGGCTGAGACCCATTTAGTATGAACTCTCACGCTGGAGGCCCAGTTGATTATGATATCGGGCATGAGTCCCATTTATGCTTTATAGAAAACAAATAGATTAAACGATATTCGGGCAAGGGCCCCTTTCTAACAGTTTTGAAATGATTTTATAAAAAAAATTCCATATACCATCCTTATATATGGATATGTGGATGGTCTCCTCTAGCTGTTTGGGACACTGGGGTAGTCACGGCGCATTGCCTGCGAGGGGTCATTGCACAGAGCAAACAGACCGTATAGTGACTCAAGAGCAGGATTGCTATTATTAGACGTCTGAGACGTCAGAAATCTGGGATGTCATAGATAGGCTCGAAGAGACCCCGAGCGGCACGCGTAGCCTAGATCGTGACATGACGTCTGGGACGTCAAGCGTCTGGGACGTCAGGCATCTGGGATGCCAATGATTGGTATAAACATGTTTTATTAGATTTACGTATTTACGAATTTACTGGATTTGAAGATTTAGATTTATTGTTTTGGGCTGAGTTCCCACACGTTTGGTTTTATGGTTTTGGGCTAAGGCCTTAATGATTTGAGAAAAGAAATGGCTTTGGTTTTATAAACGGTTTTATTACATTTGAATTAACTGGTTTTCGTATGCATGCATTGTAACGACCCGTCCCGAATATCGGGATACAATAATATTTAATTTTGATTTACTAATCTGGGATTAGTTGGGTGATTTCGGACGAATTGTGCAAAATGACCGTTTTGCCCCTAGGCGTGGGCAAAACGTTGACTTTTAATTCGGATGGCCAAATGGACTTTGACCGATGACCGTGACGTAGTTCGGGACGTCACGAGTTCATAGACAGGTGGCACGTTCGATTCCGATGTCCGTGGTGAAAGTTATGATGTACGGAAGTTCAAGGGCATTTTCGTAATTTGGATGAAATAAGGGGGAAATGTTGACTTTTTGACCGGGATGTCCGATGGCCGAAGGCCAAGGACCGTTACGTAGGTCTCGTCGATACGAATCCAATGACAGGCGGCATGCCGAAATCGGAGATTCGACGACGAAATTATGGGACACGGAAGTTTGGTTTCAATTTGAACGCATTACGAGGCAGGGACACGTGGCGTTTTCTGATTGGTCTAGGATTCTGAGTGGGACACGTGGACCACTAACCTTTAATTATGGACTCAGATCTGGATTGGTGGGATTGGATTAAATTATTAGAAATTAAATAAATAAAGAATTCCCACTTTGTTCAACTTTCAATCTCCGCCCTCCATCTCCTGTGATGTTGCCATCCTCACTGTCCACTATTTGATTCGAATAGCCATCAAATACATCCCTTCCTCATTTTCATTCTTCCTCTGCCAGTGAAGGAATTTGAACACACACTCGCGCCAGCCCATCTCCTTTGTGCTTGGGAGTGAGAACAACCACTGGTGTGGGTGGAGGGACGACTGTGGTGAGCCGGGTGACGGCGGGAGACGGTGAGGTTGGCGACGGAGAGGAAAAACAGAGAGGTCCGAAACTCAGAGATTGGAAGTCGATGTGGGGTGGTGTTTGATCGTTTTGGTGAGGTGAATGGAGTTCCTGGAGTCAAACTGGGCATGGTGGTGGCCACGGTGGTGACCACGACGGCGAGGTAAGCCCCAAACCCGTGAGTCCGTTTTCGGGTATAAAAATGGCAGCTTGGATTTTACGGTGTGTTGATCGATCTAGTGACCAGGATGATGATCTAGAGGATGAGACGAGCCTTTTGGGATCGTTTTCGAAGGGAATGGTGGTCGGAGCTGAGAGCAGTCGACGGAGGAATGTTGGCCGTGAGTTTCTCGATCCAGAAGGTACGATCTAGGCGTGTTTCCTAGTTTTTGATTCTACAGAACCCTTAGTTTAACTTGGACGATCTTGTAGGTGAAAACCCCGTCCAAAATGATCGAGGAATGACTGAGAGCCAGTCGGGTTGGCCCGCGGGTCACGGCGACCCGTTTTACAGACATACGGGCTGGACGATGATGAACAGTACCCAGCGCGTGGGTTTCACGCGCAGGGAGTTCAACCGGCGCGTGGGGGCGCGTGTAAGGTAATTTGGGGAAACTTCCAACATGACTTTTGTCCTATTCAATGTAACGAATATTTTGGCGTTGGTTTCGTGTCAATCGGATCCCGTTTCGATATTGTTCGGGATGTCCGAAGGTTTTAAATCCAGTTTTAAAATACATAAAAATTCGGGAAAATTACGGGACTTGAATAGGATGTTAATGATGAGGTTAGTAATCCTCTGATGTGATTTGAACAGGATTAGGAGTCCCGGTGATAGTGGTGTGGCCCGGGAAGGCCTATGGCACGCGTATCGAGGCGTTCAGTTAAACGATCTGTCAGTGGAACCCTAGGGTGTGATTTTGGAACCCTAATTTATAATCGATGGACCAGAAAAGTGAACTTTAAATAAGAACTTGTGCTGCGACGATCGGCGAAGGTCGTGGATGACCATGTGGATGACTCTAGTGAGTCTTATGGGTTTCGATCTACGAATACGGTTATGAGATAAAATATGGAATCCAGTGTTGGATCGAATATTAGTGTGATGTGTGGATACAGATCTTGACAACGATGACTGTTGGTCGACAGTTGTGTCGAGATGACTGGCTATCGATGGTATTTAGTGTGGTGTTAACACTTGAGGATCAGGGGACGTTCAAGGAACGTTCATTATCCTGATGTGCCGATGGCAAAAATTGGAGGTACCCATAGTCGAGGGGTACGAGTGCTGTTACGGGATCGTCGTTCGGAATGAACGGAGATCCAGGGTAACAACTTTGCACACAGTGTGCTAGCATGGATGTTCGTGTGCTATGTATGGATGTTGGTATGTTGGTGCTTTTATGCCAATACTAGTATGGATGCCTGTGTGCTGATACTAGTGTTGATGATGGTGCGTTAGTGCTGGTACTAGCGCTAGTGCTGGTGTCAGTAATTGTGATGACGATGAGCCACCAGTTGGGGTGTGACTCTGTCATGATGGACATATGATCGGTATCTGCGACTCAGTGGTGGTTGAGTCTTGGACTGGATGGGATCCAGTGGAGGTTGTGTCGTGTTGGGATAAGTCCCAACAGATTTATGATGACAAGTGATGAACGGATAAAATGGTATGATTGAAACTTGAGGAATCTAGGGATGATGTTCCCTATGTCATGAAAATTGGTGGATTTGGGGAGTTGTTGTCAACTCCGAGATTGGTAAGATTGTGTACTGCTTATATCCCCAGGAAGTACAAGGAAATTATTTAAATTGGAAAAGTTGAGGAAAACCATTCGTGGTATTGATGTGAGATTTTGTGATTGTGAATCACTTGGAACCTGAGGATTGAACCTGTAAAGGTTGAGATGTGAGATGGAGGCAGTTGGGTATGCACATCCAGGCAGAGTTGTGGATATTCCGTTCTGAATCAGGGTATGTGCATAAATGATTATTGGCGGGCGTGAGGTCCGAGTAATTAATTGATTTTGGACACGTGATGGTCCAAGTGAGGTAAGGACGTGGACAGTCCAGTGGTTGGACTTGACATCTCATTGGGAGCATGTCTGTTTCCAACATGGTTGGATCTCCCGATTCGGGGAGAGTTGTGATTGGGAGACGAGAGGAGTGCTCGTTTCCGCATCGGTGATTGGTATTCCGAAGTCATTGAGGATGACTTCTTATTTCCTGCCGTGGCAGATGATGATTGTTGCTACCAGTACGTTGAGCGTGTATTGGTGGGTGGACCCATGTTTGGCTTGGGGTCATTGGACACACGAAGTTGTGTACGATTTTGGATTTGGTGGTGAAATGCGGGATCACCATTCCACCAAGGGAAATTTGACGAAGGATTCAATTGAGGGTGTAAGACCCTACGATCAGCTTTCAGATAGATTGTTAGCTATGCGAGCATGTGTGGATCCTAGGTGGATCTGATTTGTGATGTTGTCGACTTTGGACGATGTAACGATCTAGGATCGTGATATTACTTGTCGAGTGACATAGTGATGGATCTGGATCGTGATCGTGATGATCCAGATTGGATGAGAGTTTATCACTCTTACCTTGATATGTGAGTCGTAAATGACGAGACTGAAATTCCTTTCGGAGTGGAGTCCATATGGTTGTTACTCGGGTGAGTAGGTTTCCGACGTGGTCGGATTTTGTCAACCTTTGACGTGATAATATTGGGATTGGCTTCCCTATGAAGTCAATCGAGTGTTTTGAGCAGGTAACCGATAGGTTTGGTTTTGGTACATCTCAAGTAGACGTAAACGAGATTTTGGGTTTTGGAATCGAATTTCTGGGTGACAATTCAGGATTCGATTGCGAAGCTCGAAAATGGATTACTGGATTTGGGTGCGGAATGATTATTCCAATGTTAGCTTACGGAATAATGATTTCGGATTCGGATTTGGACGTGGAATAAAAATATGATGTTTGGGTTCGGATTCGGGATTTCTTACGAAATTGCGGATTCGGATTCGGGATTGGAACTGGATGATGGGTGGAGTTCGATTTGTCTCATGTTGGTGTGGTCAAATGTACTCCAATATTGGAACGTGTTTGGCTATGACCTAGGTAGTTGTAGTCTCGTCAATGGATAGATGTACGTACAGGGTACGTTGTACGATGATTGATACTGGTTAAGCTGAGTGGTGCCTAATGGCGGTACATGGGTTGTACCAGTGGTGTGTGAATTGACGTGTTGGTAATCGGCTTGGGTCCGATATCATTTGTTTGGTTGTGATTGTGGACTGAACATTGGATACTGTGCGCTGTGCAGAGTGATTTTGTCGGGTTCAGTGATTGTATGAGCAGGTGCTCTTAGCCATGGTTGGCTAGTTGAACCCTAGTATCGAGATGTGTGATCACTGCTGGGCTGGTATTCATTGTGTTACAGTTACACCACTTGATTGAGTAAGTTGACGATATACGTACACTCAGGATGAGTGAATTAGTGGTCTGAGTAACCACGAGTAGCCTTGTGTGACTTGATCACACCGTGATTTCCCAGCGTCTTGGTTCGCTGAGGGAGTCGGCGATTATGGACATTGAGATTAATTTATGTCGCAGGATCGGGCTTGCCCTGCGAATTGAGATCATGTAGTTGATCTTACGCTACATCGGGAGTGATGTAGTACGTGGTGTTGTCACTGACGGGCAGATGGTTGGGGCTTTACTAGGGTGGTAAAGCTTAGCGGTGACAGTTTGACTGGTGGTGTCAGCGTGGACTGACAAATGAGATTTGGTGACTCCCAATGGGAGCAAATGTAAGGATATATTGGCAATGGAAGGGAACTGTTTGGCTGAATGAGTCAGCTAAATGGTTAAGCGATTTTATCGCGGATCAGGTGATTATGTCCACTCGAGGTGGTCGAGTGTTGTTGTTGTGACGTATGACTGTGATGGGATGTCTGGGTACAGACGAGACTGGTGTTGTTCCAGTAAGTGGGTGTACAGGTGTACACAGATGTGAGGTCGAACTGTTTTCCACAAGGTGGTTGTGGAATAAGATTGTTGGTAATTTCAAGGACGAAATTCTTTAAGGAGGGAAGGTTGTAACAACCCGTCCCGAATATCGGGATTCAATAATATTTAATTGTGATTTACTAATTTGGGATTAGTTGGGTGATTTCGGACGAATTGTGCAAAATGACCGTTTTGCCCCTAGGCGTGGGCAAAACGTTGACTTTTAATTCGGATGACCAAATGGACTTTGACCGATGACCGTGACGTAGTTCGGGACGTCACGAGTTCATAGACAGGTGGCACGTTCGATTCTGATGTCCGTGGTGAAAGTTATGATGTACGGAAGTTCAAGGGCATTTTCGTAATTTGGACGAAATAAGGGGAAATGTTGACTTTTTACCGGGATGTCCGATGGCCAAGGGCCAAGGACCCTTACGTAGGTCTCGTCGATACGAATCCAATGACAGGCGGCATGCCGAAATCGGAGATTCGACGACGAAGTTATGGGTCACGGAAGTTTGGTTTCGATTTGCACGCATTACGAGGCAGGGACACGTGGCGTTTTCTGATTGGTCTGGGATTCTAAGTGGGACACGTGGACCACTAACCTTTAATTATGGACTCAGATTTGGATTGGTGGGATTGGATTAAATTATTAGGAATTAAATAAATAAAGAATTCCCACTTTGTTCAACTTTTAATCTGGGCCATTTATCTAAACTCTGCCTTCAATCTCAGCCCTCCATCTCCTGTGATGTTGCCATCCTCACTGTCCACTGTTTGATTCGAATAGCCATCAAATACATCCCTTCCTCATTTTTATTCTTCCTCTGCCCTTGAAGGAATTTGAACACACACTCACGCCTGCCCATCTCCTTTGTGCTTGGGAGTGAGAACAACCATTGGTGTGGGCGGAGGGACGACTGTGGTGAGCCGGGTGACCGCGGGAGACGGCGAGGTTGGCGACGGAGAGGAAAAACAGAGAGGTCCGAAACTCAGAGATTGGAAGTCGATGTGGGGTGGTGTTTGATCGTTTTGGTGAGGTGAATGGAGTTCCTGGAGTCAAACTGAGCATGGTGGTGGCCACGGTGGTGACCACGGCGGCGAGGTAAGCCCCAAACCCGTGAGTCCATTTTCGGGTATAAAAATGGCAGCTTGGATTTTATGGTGTGTTGATCGATCTAGTGACCAGGATGATGATCTAGAGGATGAGACGAGCCTTTTGGGATCGTTTTCGAAGGGAATGGTGGTCGGAGCTGAGAGCAGTCGACGGAGGAATGTTAGCCGTGAGTTTCTCGATCCAGAAGGTACGATCTAGGCGTGTTTCCTAGTTTTTGATTCTACAGAACCCTTAGTTTAACTTGGACGATCTTGTAGGTGAAAACCCTGTCCAAAATGATCGAGGAATGACTGAGAACGAGTCGGGTTGGCCCGCGGGTCACGACCACCCGTTTTACAGACATACGGGCTGGACGATGATGAACAGTACCCGGTGCGTGGGTTTCACGCGCAGGGAGTTCAACCGGCGCGTGGGGGCGTGTGTAAGGTAATTTGGGGAAACTTCCAACATGACTTTTGTCCTATTCAATGTAACGAACATTTTGGCGTTGGTTTCGTGTCAATCGGATCCCGTTTCGATATTGTTCGGGATGTCCGAAGGTTTTAAATCCAGTTTTAAAATACATAAAAATTTGGGAAAATTACGGGACTTGAATAGGATGTTAATGATGAGGTTAGTAATCCTCTGATGTGATTTGAACAGGATTGGGAGTCCCGGTGATAGTGGTGTGGCCCGGGAAGGCCTATGGCACGCGTATCGAGGCATTCGGTTAAACGGTCTGTGAGTGGACATTGGTTTTATAAATTCGATGCATGCATAACTGTTTCATGATTGTTATAATTATGATTAAATGATTTACTTTGGATATCGGCGAATTTAAATTATTTCACGCATTTCGAAGTGATTTACGTATTGGCACGTAAACCGAGGTTTTCTGGATTTGCACCGATTTCCATAAATGTGGTTGGATATGATTTCATGAAACGGTTACGGACTTGATAAAGTAAAATCGGGCCAGGGGCCCAGTTAACTTGTGAATCGGGCCAGGGGCCCAGTTAACTTGTGAATCAGGTCAGGGGCCTAGTTAACTTGTGAAATCGGGCCAGGCGCCCAGTTGATTTCTACATGTGATTGCGGGTCGGGGACCCTAAAATGGAATTGAATAAATGTTTTCTGGTTTACATTTTATATATATTCACATGCTAAAAACAAATATTGGTTTGATGATATGGAAATTATGGTTATGGCACGTTTCACGGTATTTGGGCTTGAGACCCGTCTAATGAAACTTAAAGATTGGTTTGGATTTTATCTATGTATATATATATATATATATATATGCTTGCATGTGGAGATCAATAAAATGTATTTGGTACTGCACTGTATAGATCTTTCCATATGATACTGTCTCCTCCGGATGAGGTACCCCGGAGAGGTC
Source organism: Prinsepia uniflora (assembly GCA_032719365.1). Lineage (NCBI taxonomy): Eukaryota > Viridiplantae > Streptophyta > Magnoliopsida > Rosales > Rosaceae > Prinsepia > Prinsepia uniflora. The sequence continues at coordinate 27,786,166 of CM064866.1, forward strand.
ACGGGCGTCTAGAACGTCCAGCGTCTATGACGCTAAGCATCTGGGATGCTGTACCCGAACGGGGTTCGGGGATTGAACTTGGAATTGAGACCTGAGTGGCACGCGTAGCCTTGTGATTGTGACCTTATTAGACGTCAGGGACGTCAGACATCAGGGATGTCGGATTGGAGTGTATGGTGCAGTGGCTAAAATTATGTTTATGGTTCATATTATATGATATATGATTTTAAATGATGGTGCATGCATATGATTTTACTGAGGGGCATAAATGTCTTATAAATGTTTTAAACAGACTTGTTTATTTTCGTCCACTCACAGCTTTTGTTTTTAATGCCCTTCAAGTTGATTCCGGATGCGACTGCAGCAGAGACTTGAGCATCGCACGCCTCCTCCATCGATCCTTACGCACTCTGGAAGCCCGGTTGGGCAGTGGCAACAGGTTATCCCTTGTCTGACACCTCTTGTCAGACGGGAGCATGACACATTCCATGGTAATCCCGCGGGGGGGGGGGGGATTGGGATGGGTCGTGTCATGCATGGTTTTAAGTGAAGGGCATAAATGTCTTTTCTGAAATGAGTTTTACTAATTTATTTATTTTCTTTCACTCACAGCTTTTATGGTTTTTAATACTCTTCTGATTGATCGCCTATAATAGAGACTGAGACATCACAGTCCTCCACTGATCCTGGTGCACTCTGGAAGCCCCGAGAGGGCTAAGGTTTGGGTTATCCCTTGTCTGGCCCTTCGTGTCACGGGGGGATTAGGATGGGTCGTGTCATGGTCTTTGGGTTTTTTTTTTTTAATATATGATTTTTATAAATTTAAATTTAAATTTTATTATTTAAATTGTGGGTTTCATTTTAGATTTAACTAAAATTTTAAGGAATGGGTCAAAGTGAAACAATTCAAAGAGTTTAGGGTGGAAATTATAACATTTGAAAATTAGGTATGAATTTGTTAGAAAGTGTAAAATATAAGATAATAAAGTGTAATTTTCCTTATAATATAATATAATATTAATTTGTTATCCAAGGTTATTAAAATCTTGTGCATTTCTTAACAAAAATTTGCATGCTTGAAGTTAGAAATCCATTTCCTTATTCAATGGGTCGTGGCATGATCGGGCCAGACCAGATTTCTCTTTTAGGGCACAATAATATGATTCTGGATTTGAATACCTATAGTAGCATAATATTAATTTAATTCGAAAAAAGTTGGATATTTTAATATGTGCATTATGAATTATTTAGGGTTTCGAAGTATAAAAAAAAGTCCCTTCCATGTAGCTCTGCTAGGGTTAGGGTTTGTGTCGCTGCCATGCTTGTTGTTGGTTGGTGTTGACATCTTCGACCATAGTTTGGAGTCTGTACGTTTCACGTGTAATCTCGAGTACATTGGTATGAGCCTTCATAATTTTTTGAGTGTTATTTGTGTGGTTCGACGCGTGGACTACTATGGAAGCCATTTAAGGTTGCATGGTTGCCAACCTTGCCATCACTGATATGGAGGGTGAAGAACTGGATTTGTGCATCAATGATTGTTCACCAGTGATGACAAGTTACATGCTTGTGCGCTATTTACTCGCTGTAAAATCCTTCAATAGCAATGCCTTCCTGGGCATGCTAATCTAGTTCCATTAGGGGACATGGTCGGTTTCTATTTTCCTTTGATATGGAGGCTTATCGTATGAAGGTATTGAAGGGTTGTTCCATGGAACTTTGATGGCTTCTCGGATCAGGAAGATATCTTCCTTGATTGACAAGCTTTTTAGATTCGAGCGAGGAAAATCTATCCTATTTTCTTAACCCTAGTGTTGGCGAAGTGGCTCGAAAATCATGTGGGATGCTTTTTGGGTGTTAATAAAGGCCTTAATGTGGAGAGTTCAGGTAGCTTCTTGAGAATATGAGAGGAGCTATGCATCTGCGAACCTCTCAAGCGGTATGTGACCATGAAGTTGTTTCCTCATGAACCTGTAAAGAAGTACGAAGTTGAATATGAGGGGCTGCCATTTTTGTCTAAACTGTGGATGTTTTGATCATTTGTGTAACACCCCGGTTATTCTAAGAAAAGAAAATGACCATTTTGCCCCTACTAAGTTAAATCTTGACTTTTTGTTATGGACCTTGTTTGAGAATTCTGAGAAGGTCATTATAGAGGTCTCGAGATCTTGAGTTCATAGACAGATGGCACGTCAAAAATAGAGATCGCATGAGTGAGTTACGGGTCCAAATAGGTGAGGGGAAAAAAGTTAATTTTTCCACCAAGGGCATTTTGGTAATTTGGTAAAGGTCTGTTTTCTAGAAAAACCTTCATTTTTCCTTCTCCTTCCACTTTTTCGACTTGGGCATCTATATTTATATACAAATGTATGTAGTTTTGGGGGAGGAGGAGACATTCAATGCTTAGTAACCAGAAGTAGAAAAGAGAGGAAAAAGGTGAAAACCATGAGAGATGGCAAAAACCAAGGGAAGGAAAGAAAAGTGAGTAAACAAAAGGAATGGTGATACTGAGTAGACGAGATAACTGGGAGGAACGAAGGAGAAAAACCCAGAAAACGGAGAAGGCAAGATAAAACCCGATAAGCTCCTATATCGGGTTTTGGGTTCTATCCCTTCGAGGAAACAGCTGGGCAGCCATGGCCATAAAGTGACGAAGGTTAGTTGACAAGATCCTGTATGTGTTTCTCCTTCCTAACTACATAGTACTTCTCCTTAGTCCAATTAGATGAAGTTTGATACTTGGAACAGTGGAAACGGACGTGAAACGGCGGAGGAATGGTCGGGTCGTCATCGAGGGTCGGGCGACCCAGAAACTAGGAAAATGGGTCAAGAAGATGACTTTAATACTAGCACGTGGACACCACGTGCAGAGGCCTTGCAGTGGTGCGTGCGACGTCTCCTGGTCATCTAGTAAACACGAAAGTTCCTTCTTTTTTTAATTTATTGGTATAATTTCCATACTTTTTGGACTATGTTTGGGCATAATTCTGAATATCTAAAGTGTTTTGTTATAATTCAATTATTGTTTAATTGTTCATTAATTGGTCCTTAATTATGTTAAAAATGAAGGATTATATGCTTACTAATTTATCAGTTATGTATGTGCTAATGATGTGTTTTAGTGAGCACGTTGGAGGGGTGATAGGTGAAGCCTAAGCGAATAACTTTGTATATGGACAATGAATTTGGTATTTCAAGTATATATTAAGTTAAGTAATTATGGATCTAATTTGATTATTTTATACTTTATTAGAACAATTATAAAGAACTAATGGGTGGTTAGTCACGATTAGTATAACTAGAAGGAACTTATGGACCTGAGTATAATTATCTTCAGATTGTAAGTAATAATGGTTGCGTTCTTCGCCTTTTCGGGAAGTGGGTTGGATGTGGGCGGTAACCCCACAAGGCGGCTTTAATTTGGTTTATTTAATAAGTTTTAGAATAGGGTTAAAATCTATAAAATCCCTTATCTGAGAAAAAGTTGTCAGACGGGAACAGGACCGATCCGACTTTCTTAGCAATTAGGAACATGTCCTGTAAATTTGGGGGCCGCGTGCTCTGTGGTACTACCTGAGGGTACGAAAGTTCAGTATCCAGCCAAACAGTGGCTTCAAGGCAGCACTTTTGGGCTCACTCTATAGGCTAGAGTGTTGAAAGGTGATCGGATGGAGCAGCCCTCTACGTTGGTAATACCAGGTCATTTGGGGAGGCCTTTGGTGGCTCAAAGTTGGAAAGTGAGCTTTTTTAGGGCCAAGTATGGTAGAAAAAATGGAGACTAAGCTCACTCATTCCCAAGGGGGCCTTGGGCTCACTCATGCCCACGGATATTGCTGCTCTAGGTGTAGGAGTTTGTGACGATGTGCCAGCGCAATTGGTCCATGAGGCTTCGTAGGAGGTGGAGCGTAAGGCTTTGTTGGAGATGAACTAGGGGTCTTCTGAGAGGCCCGTGCGACTGTTGGGTATTTGGGATCATTATTGATACAACCAGGGAAGTCTCTTCGTTGGCCCAATCCACTTCTAGAGTTTCCAATTTGATGGGTTTGGATTCTGAGCAACAAGGAAATTGGGGGAACCAGAAGGTAGTTTTGGGGGGTTCTTGGTTCAGTGAAGTCCTCAAAAAATGAAGACAATCAAGCTGGAAATCTACTTCTTTGAAATCTGGTGTTTTTTAGCGAACAAATGGATGAGCATTCCACAATCGTGATCGGGTCCAAGGAGGCTTCCCAACATGTGGGATGAATGTGCTATGCTGGAAAGTTCGTGGGCTGGGATGGAAATGGGTCACTCGTGCTTTGAAATATTTCTCCAGGGCTAAGCAACCAGGTATTTTATTTTTAATGGAAACTAGAAAGACACTTCGTCAAATGGATTTTTTTTTAAATCATTTGGTCTAGTTGATGTTTTTTGTGTAAGTAGGGTTGGTATGGCTGGAGGGCTTGCTTTACTTTGGACTAATGGTGTTAACGTTTGTATTCAGTCTTATTCGATTAGAAATATTAATGCTATGATCTCTGGGATTGGGGATACTCCCTTCTGATTTACGGGTTTTTATAGCATCCGGAGTTTTGAATGCATCCTACATCTTTGAACCTTCTTCTTCATTTGAATTCAACTAGTAGTGTTTGATGGATAGTGGGTGAGGATTTTAATGAGATTGAACTGGTTTCGGAACAACAGGGTCGATGGCTGTGACATGTGGCTCAAAATAGTGGCTTTTGTGAGTCCTTTGATGATTGTGGTTTGATGTCGATTCCCTTTTGGATTTAAAATTGACATGGAGTATTCGTTAGAGGGTGGATGTTTTGGTATAGGTTTACTTGGATAGAACTTTGGTTAATGATGCTTTCGTATAGGTTTACTTTGATGTTCTAACTTCTCACCTCAAATCTTGGGCGTCTGACCATTTACCTATTTGAATTTTCCTTTCACCTCGGAGGGAGAATATCTAGAGAGAACATCATTTCTTTTCTTAGGAAATCTAGGCCAATACAAATGATTATAAATAGTTGGTCACAGATGGTTAGGATATGGATGTCGGACGGCTTATGGTGGAAAAGATTGCTAGAGTTGAGGTCTCCTTGAAATAGTGGAGTCATACTTCTATTGGCAGTATTTTGAGAAAGAACAAATGTTTGCAAGCTCAATTGGATAATTTTTCGGCTCCTACTCAGAGTACTTGTGACCTCCAATTTAAGAGGCAGTTGAATTTGGAGTTAGATAGCTAGAGGGCTAAGGAAGAATTATTGTGGCGCTGATGGTCCCGAGTGTAACGACCCGTCCCGAATTCCGGGATTAGATTAGTGGCTAATAAAGGATTAGTAAGGTTAATCGGTGATTAGTTGAGCGAAATCAGACGCACGATGCAAAATGATCATTTTGCCCCTAGTCGTGGGTAAAATGTTGACTTTTTGACCCGGAGGTCCGATGGCCGACGGCCAAGGACCGTTGCGTAGATTGGGTCGATACGAGTTCGTAGACAGGCGGCACGCCGAAATCGGACTTCGAACTGGAAAGTTATGGTTCACGGAATTTTCGGGTCACTATTGTACGTTTTACGAAATGGGGAGCTTTTGTCTTATGTGGACCCAGATCTTTTGAAGTGGCCCAATGGATGAGTGACAAGTGTCACCCATCCATTACCCCTTCCTTTTCCTTTATGCATCTGCTTCTCCCGTCCCTGTTCCATTTCCCACCAAACCCGAACCCTCCAAAGGATGACCCAAAATCCTTTCCCCCCACTTGGTTCGATCTGAGAGTGAAACAGAGAGTGACTGAGGGCCGTGAGGGTGTGTTGGTGGCTGGGTGAAGGCAGGACAGCTGTGGACGGCGGCGTTAGCCTAGGGAAAAGGTAAAAATCGTGACCCTTTATATTTTGAAATTTCAATTTTGGGTTTTGGATGTTAGGGAGCTTAGATGTTGGTTAGGATGGGTTTAGGGGATTGGTAGGAGGACTCAGAGGTGGTTTTGGAGGCTGAGGACGGCTGAGAAAGCCGGGAACGGCGACCGAAGAGATTTCGGTGGCTACCCACCGAAGAGATTTCGGTGGCTACCCACCGAATTCCATTTTCGGCCAAGTTAGGCCAAACCAATCCTACCAATCTGTTTCTAGGGATCTTAGGAACCTATTAGAACCCTTAGGTTGAAGGTTGGACCCCTAAAAGTGCCCTGAATCAAGGTTGGAAGTTTTGGTTCAAAATGGGTTTTAGAACCAATGAGTTTTAGGTTTTGTTTCTTGAATTTAAGGACATAGGAAGGTAGGAAATGTTATTAGGATTGTATAGGAGTTGGAATGGAGAAAAAAGGAAGAAAAATGAAAAAAAAAATAGCCTTGGACCGGTCACATCGGTCTAGGAGAACCGGGTTGCAGTGTGGACCGGACCGGCTGGTTCGAACTGGCTGTCGCGAGGTCAGGGATGACCCTGTACAGGGCGCGTGGCTCCCACACGCAGGGGCCTTGGTAGGATCGTGTGGGCACGTGGCCCACTTTCTGGGGATGCTTCCAACACACGAAATCATCTATTCGATGTAACAAACATTTTGGGACTGGTTTCGTGTCGATCAAACATCGTTTCGATAGGTTTTGGGGTGTCCGGAAGTTTAGGATCGAATTTAAAAATAGTTAAAAATTCGAGAAAATTACGAGGCTTTCGTGAGAGGTTAATTAAGTAGTTAGTAACCCTCTAAAGTGATTTGGATAGGTTTGGGAGTCTCAGTGACGGTAATTTTCCCGGGAGAGCCGTTTTGCACGAGTATCAAGACGGCAACTCGGACGGTCTGTGAGTGGACCTTGTTTTCTAAATTGATGCATGCATAAATGTTTATTATATGTTTTAATACTTGTTTTGTGATGCCATGAGTGCATTTTTGTGTGGTTATGTATTGGCATGTATTTTGAGGTTTCAGCCTTATACGGTGCCTATACGGGTTTGTACTTCTACGTTGATTTAAATGAAATGGTTTTGGATTTAAAAAGGATAAACTTGGGAATGTAGCTTTATTTGTGACCTACGGGTCTAAGTAGTGGTCGCGGCGAGTGCTTTGTGCACGACGACGGACGATACGACGCTCGCCTCCAAACTGGGATGCGTTCCTTCAGGAGAGGTTACAATTCGCGTACCGTCGTCAAGCAGCCACTGGAGGCTCGACTTTGGAGTGCTGACGGTTCAAGATATCGATCGGTGATGAATGCACCATAAGCTAGTGGTGGTCGCGTCGGTTGATTCGTTCACGGCGACATACCAGGATTGAGGGCGGTCCTGGACAGATGGTTGCACGCATCACTACGATCGGAATCTTGATTGACCCTGAGATATAGGGCACGGTGCCCAATTGAGTCATGTGTTCGGGCACGAGACCCAGTTACTTTACGTTTATGATTTCGGGTCAAGGACCCTAAATACATTTCTAATTTCATGATGGTTTATGGGGACTGGGCATGAATGTTTTATGTATATATATATATATACTCATATGCCTTCCTTATTTGGAATGTCTCCTCCGGGGAGGTTCGTTAGCCTAGGTGGACCCCGGAGTAGTCACAGAGAACTAACTGAGTGGAGTCGCCCCCATTGGGTACCTTACTCTCTGAAAGGCTTGGATTATAACCTCAGGGAGGGTCATTGATCCACGGACATTGACCAGGGTGGACCCTGGGAGACTTGGGCTTTGAGACCCTGGGTAGCATGAGCGTAGCTTTAGATACCGTGACAGGATTGGTAGCATGATTTATATGTATATGTTATATGATATAAGATCTATGTACTGGTTTTGGGCTTAGTTCCCACATATGGTTCTTTTGGATAAATGGTTTTTGAATGCAAGCAGGCTTTTTAGTGAAGGGTACAAATGTCTTTATGAAAATATTTTTATAAATTATTATTTTGTCCACTCACAGCTTTTAAATGTTTTGACTGCCCTTCAAGTTGACAGTGGATGTGGGTTGTAGCCGAGACCGAGACATCACATACCTTATCCGGATCCTGGCGTACTCTGAAGCCCCGAGCGGGCTAAACTCGGAAATTTCTCTTGTCTGACACTCCGTGTCAGACGGGATCAGGAACATCCCTCGTAAATCCTGGGGGGATTGGGACGGGTCCTGACACCGAGTGTCATGGCTTCGAGAGGGTAATTGAAACACAAGGTTCTTCCATCAGCTTGAAAAAAAGGGCAAAAAAAACTTTATCAAAGGGGTCTTTGATACACAACAAATGTGGTGCTCATCCAATCTTGAGGTAGAAAAGGCTTTCACTGTGGTTTTTCTTTTTTGGTTTGCTCTATTCATCAGGTGGAGTGTGTTCCGAGGAGGTTCATGGCAATATCTTTAAATTTTGAGGGTTCAGAATAATGAGACTCACTGTACGCCTTTTTGCCGAGTTGATATCGAAACGTCTCTCTTTAGTATGTTTCCTATGAAAGCACCTAGGGTTGATAGGATGCCGACTCTTTTCTATCAATGGTATTAGGCATAGTTGGGGATGATGTGACCTCTTTCTGCCTCTCAGTGCTTATCGATGGTGTGAGCGTTCAAAGAGTGCAAGAGATTAACCACACTTTGATCTTGTTTAATCTGAAGGTGGTCTGATAAGTCATGAATTAAGCATTGTTTCAATGTTGATCCTTATCTCCTTTACTTGTCTTTTGATTATAATTGTACAAACAATAGGAGAAAATGATCCATATTGGGAGACTTGTGTAAATTATGAAAGTTAAAGTCAATTATGAAGAGAATGCAAAAAGAATGGAGGAAATCAAAGCCAAAATGAAGGAATAGCACTAAAATGAAGTTAAGGTCCCTAGCTGAAATCCCAGTTGAGGCCCTCTCGGGTTTTGGCTTTGAATTGGCATTTTCCAATGTCTTGGATGTGATCACACTGCCCAAATAATCTCCAGGGGTTCCAATAAGGTGATAACATGTGTCAAGACAATCAAGATTGGCCAAGAAATGGGGTTCTTGCCTTTCTTGGCCGAGAGGAACTCCTAATCCTACAAAGAGTGTGTGTGTGACTTTGTGGACCAGTCTTGCCAGCCTTGCATGCCTAGATTAAGTGGGCTATTTCAGACATTATGCCCTAGAATCCAGCTGGGAAAGTTGGCCAGAAGATCCATTAAAAGAAGAGTTCATATCCGTTCCTTGGAACCCAAGAAACTAGGATTTCTTGCCTTATCAAGTTCATACTTTTTAGGGACTTGGGGAAACTGCCCTATTCCGAATATTCCTTCCCTTTTCAATGAGGAATTATGTGGATTGACTTGGATAATAAGACTCAAAGATGTCCTAATAAAATGTGAATTTAAAGATGCAAGAAACAAGGAAAAGGAAGCTTCTTGGAATCCAAGCAACCTAAACTCACGGCTAGGGTTAAGGAAACACCCTAGCCGTATTTTATTCCACCCCCTTTATTTTAGGACTGTGCGATCTGATTTGGAATGTAATTAATTAATTCCTAGTCCAAGTTGAAGTCAAGAATTGGAAAGAAAGAAAGAAGGGGATTCCTTGTCCAAGAAGGATCCCAAAATTGCGACTAAAAAGGTGTTTTGCGGCAAGCACAGTTCCTTCCTTGTTTTGGTTTTGTTTTCCATTATTTTTAGGGAGATCTTAGGGCAGTTGTGATCCTATATATAGATCAGATTTTCTCATTTTTTGGGGGCCGAATATACCTCTTGAAGGTCCCCAAAACTTTGCCGAATTGTACTCGTAAAAGTCCTTTAATTCTTGTACTTAGTTTAGTTAATGTAATCATAATTCAAGCATCTTTCAATTCAGCACCTTTGGATTTCGTGGAAGCTTAGTACTTTGAGGGAGTATCCCTTCATTTCTTTTATTCATTGTCCTTTTATTATTTATTGCTTTATTTATGTTTACGTTTCTTTCTTTTATGTCTGTGCTTAATTCAATAATGTTTTAGTACTATAATTAGGGTTAGGGGTACTTGAAGCCCTAACCATGTTAGTTCTTATTTAGATATCTGGCTCTTGATTATCATTGTTATTTATGTCTGGATTTGTTGGATTACTGTGCTTCATGAACTCAATTTATGCTTATAAGCTTCGCTACCTTATTTGTGTATAATTGTCGATGTAATTGCTTGACAGATCACCTTGGTGTTTGTGCATCACCTTGCAATTTGTAGCATCACGTTTACGAGGTGGAATCTTATTCGTAATCTAAACTCATGACATTCTAACATTGCACATCACTTTATAGGATTAGTGTAGTGCCATCAAATCTTCTTTGTGTTTAATGCATTATCACACATCATCGATAATAGATGTTTAAGGGCGGTACATCACGCTTAAACATGCGACCTAAGAGAAGATAATAGGTGTGGGGTGAGCCTTAGCTGAACCCCTACATTGGCACTTAATTCAGACACATGCATAGTAATCTAATCAAGGAAATCTAATGGAACTATAATTGGTAAATGTGGATAGAAACCCTAGCTCGACTTAGTTAGTTAATATTAGTTAACTCACTTTCATTCCTAACGGCATAAACCCCCCATTTTTTCTTTAATTAGTTCACTAAAGTCACTCGAACCAAAACGAATTGGACATTGTTGAGCAAGTCTCTGTGGGATCGACCTTTGCTTGCATCTATACTATCTATGCATCTTGTGCGCTTGCAAAATTATTACACGTAGAGGTTTATCCTAGTACATCTATTATGTTTGGTAAAATCTCTATCATAGACCACCCATGACAGATAACTGAATTTCGCCTTATTGCCCTTTTTAGAGTTTTAAAGCTGATTATCTTGAAAACCATTGTTAACATGTTAAATCTATTTAAGCCGACGTTAATTTTGGAATTTCAATGTACTTTTATCCTTTCTAGACCAATCTCTAACAATTTTATTGCTGCGTTCGAGAGTATCCATGCCATCCGATGACATGGGGACAATGAGTTAAAAAAGATGGTGCTTAAATTAGATATGTCTAAAGCTTGTGATAGGATAGAGTGGGGTTATTTGGAAGGAAAGCTGCGAAAATTGGGTTTCACTGATATTTTAGTGTGTTTGATTATGAATTTTGTCACTACGGTGTGCTATTCGGTCCAGGTTAGAGGCATGGTCGTGGGAAACATCATGTCTATTAGAAGTTTACGATAGGGGAAACATCACGTCTCGTATCCATACCGAACTAATTTTTTTATTTAATATTTTATATAATTAAAAATATAATTATATAAAGTTATATATGTATATATATATATATATATGTGTGTGTGAGTACAAAACACAAAATAGAAATAGGAATTGAGCTTACCAAGATCAATGGTTTGTTGTTGTCTTTAGTAAGGGAAAATAGATGAAGGCCACTACCTGCATGCACATGAAATTTGAAGAGAACAAGTACGATGTCCTAATTTCCTTCACTACTATCACCACCACGTCCGAGTGTTGCTATATATCCCAATTTTGATGTCCTCTATTGATGCTTTCCATTATCTGATCGGTTTGTTTTTGTAGCCTCTCCAATTTGAGATGCATCCCACTTATCAGACGAAGCAATCTAGAAGAAGGGAAAATATCTATAACATCAAACCCTCATGCCACTTTCATAGCCTCCTTCATAATAACTATGAATTTTTCTTGATCGTTGTTTTTAAGACCAAAAGCTGTTTGAGAAATGAGACAATATGGAAATAGGAAGGAGATATGAGGGTGAAAATGATATATAATATATGTAGAAGGAGAAAAGAGGGTTGAAAATGATATTTCATAATTCTAAAAAAAATTGGCTCAAAACTGAAATCGTACCGAAATCATATCAAACTTAATCAGTACAGTATGATTTGGTATCAATTTCAAATTTTAGAATACCGAATCGTACTAAATTAGTTAAAATTAAACGATACAGTTCTAGTATCACCAAATATTATACCATACAATACCGTGCCCAGCGTCTGTGGGGTTGTGAGGTTTTGCAAAAGGGTCTAATATGCCGATTGGGAACAAGGGAGGCTATACATGTTTTCAGCGATCGTTAGATCCCTAAACCAGTAAATTTTAGACCAATTATGAATCTGGGTTTGCCGTGTGACTCCTTAGTTTCGGCCCTTATCGGTCCGAAATGAGGGTGATGCCCGGACTTACTTGATCATATGCTCTGCTCGGAAGATGTCTTTACTATCATCTCCATTGTGCTTCCCTCTTAAATTAAATTTGCGGACGGTCCTTTTTTGGTTATATTCAAAAAATGGAAATTACTTAGTGAAATATGGCTATCATGTTGCTTTAGCTTAGCTCAGGGAGGATAATGGAGGTAACATTGAGTGCTCTAATGGGGAGTGGTCTGATCATTCCGGAAGCATTTATGGAAACTTAAAGTTTCGAATAATTTGACAATTTTCTGTTGGTGAGCTAGTTTGGAAATCCTCCCCATTAATATGAATCTGAGTAACCAAAAAGTGATTGAGTTAGGAGTATGTTGTCGGTATAGGAAAAAACTTGAGGACGTTCTACGTGTTTCATGGGGGTGCATGCACAATCAAAATGTTTGGCAGACTTCGCAGCTTGTTTTAGATGCTTACCCCTCGATACTTTTGAATATGCTATTTCCAAACTCTCTATTTGTGACTTGGAAAGGTCTGTTTTCATTTGCCCTCACGATTTGGAATGAGAGGAACCAGCTTGTGCATAACCTTGGTGTGGGGGAGGCAAATGTGATGACGGATCAAGCACTGGTTACCCATTTTGAGTTCTCAAACCAGCTAGCCCGAGATCCAGAGGCACGTTTAGTGCTGCATGTCAAATGGGTTAAGCTGGCCCCTGGTTGTTTTAAACTCAATTACAATGGGCTGCGCAGAGAGGGGCTACTGAGGGGCATAGGTGAGGTCTCGAGGGGCGCTAATGGGGCACTTATCGCAGCTTTTTCTAGTCAGAGATCTCCAAGCCTCGGTCCTTTTGGTAGAGCTTGAAGCATTGAAGGGTGCGGTCCAAATGTTTCAATTTACGGTGTTGAAGCTAAATTCGTCCTTTAAACTCAAAAGACTCAAGGATCCCTACAAATAAGCAAACAGTAAGCTATTGTCAGGACCCAACCCACCTCTGTCAGGACCCGACTCATCTAGCACCATATTGTCCGCTTTGGGCCTCGCCCACACGGTTTTGTTTTCGGGAGCTCATGGTGCAACTTCCTAGGGGGTCACCCATCATGGAATTGCACCAGCCTCAACTCGCTTAACTTTGGGGTTCCAATCCCCCCGAAAGCCACTTGAGCTCCCAAAAGGCCTAGTGCTAGATAGGTGTGTGCCTATAACTTTAAGACACACCACCATCCTCTCCTAGACCATTCCCCCTTGCAGGAATGTGGGATTGTTCACCGTTTCTTCCAAGACACGGGTCTTATGTCAGGACCCGTCCCAAATATCACCTCGATACCCGGGATGAACCCTGCTCCCGTCTGACAATCACACTTACAGTACCAAAAATAACCTTATTACAACTATAAGCATAACTATCAGACGAAGGAGTAAATATATACAACAGTAAGCCAGAGCATAGTTCTACAAAATGGGCACCAAAAGTCCTACAAGTCTAAGGCTGCAACGGAAGAACGTCGGAAGCTCTATGCCTCGATATCTGCCTCAACGTTCACCCCAGCACTATCACCACGACCTGGAGGGAAATTGAAAAAACAGAAGGTGTGAGTGGACCGAAAGGAATAAAATTTTTTAAAACCGTTTACCATCAAATCAAAGTAAGGAAATATAATCATTTGTTCCCTCCGGTTTGAAACCAGGCATGCCCAACGAAGTATTAGAAAAATCATAATATGAAACATCATAAGAAACAGAAACACTATAAAACGGATATAGAATTCAGAGCATGAACATCAAACCATCATTTCCGATCAAACCTGCTGGACCTATCCGAGTCTTTAAACTCAACCAGGCCTTAACTGAAATCCGAGTCTTTAAACTCCCGAGTCTTTAAACTCAATAGGCCTATGGGGGAAAATCAACATATCCGAGTCTTTAAACTCCCGAGTCTTTAAACTCAATCCGGGCCCGTCCCCCGTCAATCAGTATCCGGGTCTTTAAACCCATATCCAGATCCAGCAAATCCAATCCATTTCAGTGTAAAACCGTTCCGAAACCCATCACCAAACTCGAATTCGGAATCCCTAGTTCGAAGCCCTTTCGGCGTTCAGAACCGACATTCCGAACCCAAATCCGGAAAAAGATCCATGTCCATAACAAAACCATAGGAAAATCCCAAATCATATTCCACAACCCATTTACCATCATCAGAAAACGTTTTTAGGTTGAACTTCTGAATTATAGCCTCAAAATCTGAAAACCAGCTTTTTCTCGAAAAACGTGCAAAATCCCGAAAACGTTTCGAAAAAAACGTACAAACATCTCAACCACATATAATCATCATCAGGAAATAAAACACACATAAAACCATAAAGCATTGATAAAAACAGTTAGGCATGCTCGGAAGTAAGAAAGAGTCCACTCACAGTTCAGAACAAGTCACTCGCGCCCCGTGCGCTCCTCAACCGTCTCTGGTGTCTCCCGTCCTGTCAATAGATACCAAATAGGGTCACAATGACATCAAGGATACCTTCCCTATTTTCCCCAATTTTTCGGGAATTTAATAATATTTTAATCCTAAACCCTAAACCTTACGGATTCCCGAATCATCCCGTAACACCGTCCGATTAACCCGAAAACTATACCATTGGATTCGTTAAAACATTTAGGACTAAACTCATGTTGGAAGCTTGGCCGGATTCCTTCCCACGCGCCTCCACGCGCCGCCCAAAGTGGCTGCGCGTGGGCCTCACGCGCCTGCTACAGTGCCACCGTCTTCCTTGATCGAACCCGGTTCGCACCAGACGGCAACCCGGACCGGCGAGAACCGTTCTCCACCGTCCGGCCACCGTTTCCCCTCCTATCTTCACCTAAAGGTTCGTCCACTCTCAGAGAATTCATCCCCCTCACTTTCTTGGTTCGACTCGACCCATAGCTTCACAACTGAAGCTCGAAAGAAAAACCAACAATCCTCTGTTTTTCTTCCCGGCCACTCCGCACTTCCCCCTACACGGTGGTCATTCTAGACTCCTCCCATGACTTCACTGAACCACACACAACTCACGGGAACCCTCGACTCACCCTCTAACTCCACGATTTCCCGTTTGAAATTCACGGCCAAACAGGGTACAGAGTACCCGCCGTCGCACCACCTCCCACCGTGAACTTTCCCGTCACGGCAACCGTCATAAACGACTCCTAGGACCTCCCTAAACCTCACTTCATTCACCAAACCCTTCGATTCTAGCTCTAGGTCCACGACTTTTGAAATGAAAATCCACGGGAAAACAGAGTAAAAGAGGTTACCCTTCGATTCCGGTGCCGCCGTGAGATCCGTCACCTACCACGGTGCTCGTGGGACTCCCCGTAGCCTCCTGAGTCTCCTAGTGGCTTGAATCGATCCACCACACGGCTCAGCAGCCACCACCGTCCACTGCCTCCTCTGTTTCTTTCAAATATCCAGCCGTCCACCACGTCGCCTCCGTGCACAGCTACAACTCCAAACCACGATCACCAGCTCCTCCTTGCCTCACTGTCTCTCTTTCAACTCACTCTTCACTCTCCCTTGCACTGAATCGATCACCGCCTCACCCAACTCTTCTCTCTGTTTTCTGTGTTCTTCGAAGGTGTGCACGGTTCAAATGAGGGTAAAGTGTGGCCGTGCACACGTGAGAACATAATGGAACCATCCAGTCCCCTGCACGTGTCCACCATCCATAGGCCAGCCCAAAAAATCTCTGCCACTTGCCCTTATCTGATTGGGCTGAGGAAAAATGACCAAAATACCCCTCCTGCACAAATTACCATTTTACCCTCAGACTTTCCAGACCCGTATCTTTTCCGTCCGACGTCCGATGACAGCGTGCCGCCTGTCGTTGAACTCAGGACGTCGAGACCTATCCAACGGTCCTCGGTCTACGTGAAAATCACAAGTCCTTCAAAAAGTCAACATTTTCCTCATTTTATCAAAATTACGGTAACACCCTCAACCTTCCGTACATCATAACTTTTCCTCCGGTTGTCCGAATCGAACCTGCCACCTGTCTACGGACTCGTGACGTCCTAAACTACGTCACGGTCAAGGGCTAA
Source organism: Prinsepia uniflora (assembly GCA_032719365.1). NCBI lineage: Eukaryota > Viridiplantae > Streptophyta > Magnoliopsida > Rosales > Rosaceae > Prinsepia > Prinsepia uniflora. The sequence goes on from CM064866.1 coordinate 27,802,300, forward strand.
CACTCATCCAATCGATAGTACAAAAAGTCAACTTTTCATCTACTATTCACAAGGGCAAAATCGTCCTTTTTACAAAACTTCACAAAAATTACATTTTTACCCTTCCCGAAGGTACGGGTTGTTACATCTTACAATCCACCCCCCTTAGGGCCCAGCGTCCTCGCTGGCACACTTCCCGATCGGGGTCTGGCTCTGATACCAAATTGTTAGGACCCAACCCTCCTCGGTCAGGACTCAACTCACCTAGCACCATATTGTCCGCTTTGGGCCTCGCCCTCACGGTTTTGTTTTCGGGAGCTCATGGTGCAACTTCCCAGGGGGTCACCCATCATGGAATTACACCAGCCTCAACTCGCTTAACTTTGGGGTTCCAATCCCCCCCAAAGCCACTTGAGCTCCCAAAAGGCCTAGTGCTAGATAGGTGTGTGCCTACACCTATAAGGCACACCACTATCCTCTCCCAGACGATTCCCCCTTGCAGGAATGTGGGATTGTTCACCGTTCCTTCCAGGACACGGGTCATACAGCTATCGTTTGTTCAATGATCAAGACCCGGGGGGTGTTCAACCAAGAACGCTCCAATGCCAGCTTCAAAAGAGAAATCTTAAGAGCTTAAGTAGCATTAAAAAAAATTACCTTTATTGGGAAATGTGTTCCCCTTATGTAGGGGTGAGTGGGATGTTCAATTTCCATATTTTTTATGTGGGATTAATGCTGCTCAATTTGTATGCTGACACGTGTTACACAGATCGAGGGTGGAGAGACGTCCACGTGTCATTCCTGTTAGGGCCCAATGTTAGGGCTATGTAAGCGTTGTGGGCTTGGGCCATGTTCAATGCTTGGGCTTTAAGTATTATTATCGGGGGCAATTTGGTCATTTCAGGAATTATGGGTCACGTGACAGCTTCACATTCTTCTTGTGATTTTGGGTTCCACAAATGCCCCCCACTTCGCTTAGGAATTCAGGGAATCCTAAGGGAAGTAGGTTTTTGATAGTCTTGGAAAATCTTGTTTGGAGTAGGACTCCGTCTTCTCTTGTATCATTCTTGTGTGAAGCTTCCTCTACAAACTTTTTATTTGTTTGAATTAGCCTTCGATCTTGTAGGTTTGTCACATGCCCCCATTGCAGCCATGAGCATCCGCTGAGAGCTTCTCGACTCCAATTTGCCTAGGGCGATTCCCGGATAGGGTCTAGACTGCTTCTAAGTTGAAGACTTGGATTGCTTCCTAGAGGAAGGCTTGAAGTGCTTCCAGGTGGAAGGGCTTGATGTGCTTCTGAGAGCAAGGCTTTGCAGGCTTTATGGAGAAAGGCTTTGATTGTTTCCAGAAGGAAACTGACAGGACCCATCCCAATCCCCCGTAAATCGCCTCGAAATACGTGAAACCATATAATACACAAACATCCAAATCAACATTATCAAATCACATTTCATTATCCTTTTGGAAATCCAAAACCATTTCATTTAGACCAATAAAGACATACAGACCCCTATAGGCACCGTATAGGGCCGAAATCTCGAAATACGTGCCTATACATAACCACACATCCAAATGCACTCATGGCATCACAAACAAGTATTTAAAACATATAATAAACATTTATGCATGCACCAATTTAGAAAACAAGGTCACTCACAGACCGTCCGAGCTGCCGCCTCAATTTGCGTGCCATAGGCTCTCCCGAGCCGATCGCTATCACCGGACTCCCAAACCTGTCCAAATTTTAATAGAAGGTTACTTACTACTTAATTAACCTCTCATCAAAGCCCCGTAATTTTCCCGAACTTTTAGCTATTTTTAAACTGACCCTAAACGTTCCGATACCCCAAAAACTATCGAAAGGATGTCCGATTGATGCGAGACCAGTCCCAAAATCTTCGTTACATTGAATAGAAGATTTCACGTGTTGAACACTTCTCCAAATTGTGGACCACGCGCCCTCACGCGCTCCAAGAAGGGCCAGATTACTGTTCATCGTCACTAACCTCCAGCAGACCGGTTTTACTGTTCCGGAATGGTTCACCTGGTTTGGCCGGTCCAACAGGACCGGCGTGACCGGTTCACAGCCCTAGACACCCCATTTTTCATCCTAGTTCTTCCTTTTTGGTTCCTTTCTTCCCCCTATTTTGATGTTTTCTAGCCATTACAATCCTTAATACAACCTAAAAACACCTAAATCCTATGGTTCGATTTTGAACCAACGGTTCAAAGTTCCGAAAACTCTCCCATGACTACCCAACCATCCCAAGCTTCCTAAAACCTTCCTAACATGTCCCTAGCAACCTAATGGACTCATTAAAACCATTAAAAACCAACCATAACAACAAAAATGGAAAAATGGATCAAAATGGGCTAACCGGTGGTACCTTGCGGGTTTCTCCTCCTCTCGCCGCCGTGGGCGGCGGTTCAGGCCTCCAGGCCGGCCACCTCAACTCCCTAAATCTCTCTGGTCCTCACGGCTGGTCATGGGTTAAGGTGGGATGGGTTTTGGGTGAATGGTTTCGGTGAGATCGGGTAATGGGAGGGGTGTGTGTGTTTGAATGAAGAAATGGAATGGAATGCACGGTGCATGAATCAATTTGGGTGTCCATTTAAATGGGTGACACTTTTCACTCATCCATTGAGCCTCCATTAATTATCTGGGCTCCACTAAAGTCTAAAAGTTAACTCGTTTCGTAATTCGTGCAATAGTGCACTTGAACTTCCGTGAACCGTAACTTCGTCGTCGAACGTCCGAATTCGACGTGCCGCCTGTCTATGGATTCGTATCGTCCTTATCTACGTAACGGTCCTCGGCTCTCAGCCATCGGACATCCTGGTCAAAAGTCAACTATTTGCCCCATTTAACTAAAATTACCAAATTGCCTCTAAACTTCCAACGTCACAACTTCATCCTCGAACATCGGAATTGAACGTGGCCACCTGTCTATGAACTCGTGACGTCACAAACTACGTCACAGTCATCGGTCAAATTCCATTTGATAGCCCGATAAAAAAGTTAATGTTTTGCCACCATAAGGGGCAAAATGATCATTTTGCATCGTTCATCCGATTTCGCCCTACTAATCACCGATTAGCCTCACTAATCGTGATTAGTCACTAATCTAATCTACGAATTTGGGACGGGTCGTTACAGAAATGCCTATGGTGTTTCCTGGAGGAAGACCTTGATGCTTCGTAGGGCAAAGTTTGGATGCCTCGCAGGGGCGAAGGCTTGGTGCTTCACAAGGTGAAGGCTTAGGTGTTTCGCATGTCGAAGGCTTTGGTGCTTCGTGGATTACAGAGCTCGGTGCATTGGGAGCAATATGTCATGAATCATCAAGGCTTTCAACAGGGAAAGTCAAAGAGTTCCATTTTTCGAAGTGAGGCGTGTCACAAGGCGAGGTGTGTTCCTGCTTCGAAGCAAGGCGCGCTATGCTGCAATGAGGGTCATGCTATGGTGCAGTGCGAGACATAGTAAGGCAAGGTGCAACAGGATGCAAGGCGGGGCACGTTTACAGCTCCGAAGTGAGGTATGGTGCAACTATAAGACAAAGTATGCTGCAAGTGCAAGGCGAGGTGTAGCAAGGCGAGGCACAACAGAATGCAAGGCGGGGCATGTTTACAACTGCGAAATGAGAACATGGTGCAACTACAAGACGAAGCATGCTGCAAGTGTGATGCGAGATGTTCTTCATCCAAGGCTTGATGTGCCAAAATACAAGGCAAGGTTAGAGCACGAGGTGATGCGCCGAAACGACATGAAGTGTTTCTTCCCAGTGACCATTCACTTTGTGCTTGGTGGATAGAAGATTTCGACATATGGGGAGATGGGTGCACCATGACCTTCTAGAATTTTCATCCATAAGAGGCGTTGCAAGGAGTTGTTTGAGGATACATGCCACAGTGCAAGGCGAGGCAAGGTATCCCATGACGCGAGCCGAACTGCATGTGGAGCAATGAAGTGATTGAAGCTTCGCGAGGAGTTGTTTGACCAGCGGAGGACCTTCTGGAAACTTGACATTCTAGGTCATGTTGAGCTCGAAATGGGGGTGGCTACAAGGTGGAGCATAAAGGATGGAGGATCGATCATGCCCATGTGAAGCTCTAGATGGTGAACGTCATTACGTAATTGAAGGAAGAAAGCTTGGAGGAGGACCATGCATGTGGTGCTTGGAAGATAGAAAGGCCTGACACACGAAGATCAATGCACATCAGAATGTAAGGCAATGCCTGGTTGAGCTTAAAATGTTGCACGAGGCGTACTTCCAATGGACCATGCACGTGGTCTCTGGCAGATAAAAGAGCTTTGGTGTGTGGAAGCTTGCATGATTCCAAAGAGAAAGTTAAACAGATGGATGTTGAAATCCAAAATTTGGAGAGCTGGTTGCTTGCTGTCATCTCATGCCCCCACAACTTTGTGTTTTAAGGAAGATAAAGCGCAAAATTTGGGTATGCAAAGTTGGACTGAGATTACCACAAAAGTGCTAGAGCTTGAACTTGATATGGAGCCTGAGCATGAACTTGGGCTGATAGGGAGGCTAAGAAAGACGATGTTCTAGAAACGGATGAGTCATCATTCGACGACATGTCCCTACTTTCAGAAGAATGGGCAGAGTTTCGAAGGACCATGAGCTTTGAAGACTTGCATCCGTAGTTACGTCATTTGTGTATGTTGATTATTGTTTTTACATTCTTGTACTGAATAACTAGTTTGAGCGATTGAGATGTGATTAGCCAATCATCCTTCAAATGAGTAAATGAATACAGTTCTTATGAAGAATTTTGAGATCCCAGCGTCTAGTCCCTTTGCAAAATTCTGCTAACCGTTTTGATTGAATTTCAAACTAACACATGCATTAGATGCCCCCGTTGTAGCCATGGGTGTCCAACATTTGATTTTTGCTAACTTGATCAACATTGTTTTTGTGTTGCCTTCATGGAAGGGCTTTTGCTTCTTAAAAGAAGGTCTGAAGTGCTTCCTAGTGGAAGACTCGGAGTGCTTTCTAGGAGGAAGACTCGAGTGGCTTCTAGGAGGAAGACTCGAAGTGCTTCCAGGAGGAAGACTTGGGTTGCTTCCTAACGAAAGTTGTTGAGTGCTTCCTAGTGGAAGGCGTTGAGTGCTTCCTAACGGAAATCGTTGAGTGCCTCGCAAGGCAAAGACTTTGAGTGCTTCACAAGGTGAAGACTTTGTGTGCTTCGCAAGGTGAAGGCTTGGGTGCTTCACATGGGGAAGGCTTGGATGCTTCGCACGGCGAAGGCTTAGATGCTTTGCAGGGCGAAGGCTTGAATGCTTCGCAGGGCGAAGGCTTGGGTGCTTCGTATGGCGAAAGCTTGGATGCCTCGCAGGGCGAAGGCTTGGATGCCTCGCATGGCGAAGGCTTGGATGCTTTGCTGGGCGAAGGCTTAGATGCTTCGATGTCGAAGGCTTTGATATTATAGGGTATAAGTTTTGTAAATTGTACAAACATGTTGGTATGAATTCAGAAATTTTTTTCAATCTTATTGATAATTCAAATGCACGCTACTTGAATTTAGAAGACAACTGGAAAAGAAAAATTGAAAGCTTCATATACTTCTATATCTCTCTAATTTTGACATGCAGCTAGTTGATGCGGATCACTTTTGACGCTGGCTCTTTAAGTTCTTTGTTCTTCATGTGATCTGCAGTTTTTTTCTTGATGTAGTTTGTGCAAAGTCCTTCCTTCGTGAGATTTTGGAGATATCTTTCGAATCTTTCGAAAGATATACATGTGCTGATATTGTGCCCATAACATTCATGAAAAGGCGCACCATTTGGTTTTATCAGCTTTTCTCCTGATCCCCCTTGACGGGTCCTGGTTTTTTGAACCATGTCTTGTCCTTGATCTCATTATGAATCTGGTGGACTGGTATTGAGAATTGCAATTTAGGCTTCTCGTTGGTTGAGTCATTTGGAGTTTGGTTCGCCTTGCGCTTGTTGAACCCCCCATAAGAAAGTTTGCCACTAACATCCTCTTTGCGCGGTGATGTCGGCTTAGAGGCTTTCTCGCTTGTTTCGGTATGATCTAGCGCATGTGCAACACTCTTTTCATCTTCCCAGCATGCATGACGATTTGCTAGAGAGAGTATCTTGGTGAGACTTCATGCATTGCTCATGACAATGTCTCCATAGAGCTGGCTGTCCTAGGGAAGCCCTTTTTTGAATTCCATTGCCGCAACAAGGTCACTCCAGCCAAACAATTTGAGACTTTTCCTCGCAGTATCTCCGAATGTATTGGAGGAGGCTCTCTTTTGCTCGCTTCCGGATGGAGAAGTGATGGTCTTCCTTTACCTCGACTGTACGAAGCTGCGAGTACTCCTTCAAGAATGCCAGAGCCAACTCTTCAAAAGAAGCGACCGACCTCCGGGGAGATGATTGAACCACGACGTGGGCTTGTGTAACGACCCGTCCCCGAAATCCATGATTAGATTAGTTTCCTAATCACGATTAGTGAGGTTAATCCGTGATTAGTTGGGCGAAATCGGACGAACGATGCGAAATGACCGTTTTGCCCCGAGTGTGGCAAAACGTTGACTTTTGAATCGGGCGGTCAAATAGACTTTGACCGATGACTGTGACGTAGTTCGTGGATGTCATGAGTTCATAGACAGGTGGCACGTTCAATTCCGACGTTTCGAGGAGGACGTTATGACGTTCGGAAGTTTAGGGGCATTTTGGTACTTTTGGTTAAATGGGGGTCAAATGTTGACTTTTGACCGGGGAGGTCCGATGTACGAGGGCCGAAGACCGTTACGTAGATAAGGATGATACGAATCCATAGGCAGGCGGCACACTGAAATCGGACTTCGAACGGGAGAGTTATGGGTCACGGAAGTTCGAATTCACTATGCACGAACTTCGAGACGGGGACGTTTTGGCGAAATCTGATTGGGTGGATATTTTGGTGGGCCCCATGGATGAGTGACAAGTGTCACTCATCCCATTGGCTTAGACCCCCAAAATGTGGATCTATATAATTAATTAATATTATTTAATTACTTTTATAAACCAAACCCACCCACCATTCAATCTTAACCATCCATTTCAATCTCATTTTTTAATCCCCACCATCCATCTCTCTTTCTCTCATCAGCCATCCTCCTTCATCTTTGTTCATCCTCCAACCCGAAACCCATAAACCCATTTTTCTTCATTTCTTCAAAATCAAAACACACAAACACACTTCACCATTCATCACTTGTGTGAGCTGGGAGTGACCGTGGGAGGAGTGTGAAGGGTTGAGGACCGAGAGGCTGGACGGTGGCCCACGGTGAAGGCCACGGCGGAGAGAACCCGAGAGGTAAAAATATTCAAAAATTCAAAACTCTGTTTCATTGCTTTTTATTCGCTTCTAAGGCTTAGGTTAGGTTGCTGGTAGTCCTAGGAGTCGAATAGGATTAGTGTTGGGGATGGGGACGGCCTGGATCAACCGGGAACGACGGAGGAAGTCACAGCCGCCATTGATGAGCTTGGAAGGTACGGGTTTTGATGTTTTTCCTAGTTTTGAACCCATAGAACTCTAGGTTAGATTGAGACGAGGAGAATGGGACAAACGGGAACGATTTTGGTGGCCGGACGGCGGAGAACCGGCCGGGTCAAGCCACAGGTCACGGCGACCCGGTTGCAGTCATTCGGGTCGACCCGCGAGGAGGCAGGGATGACTGATGACGTCATCAAGACAGGGATGGCGTCATCATGTCAGATCTGACAATGTCAGACTGACATGTCAGACAGTGGGCCAATGGGAGCGTGACACGTGTCACTATCAGGGGCTGTCAGTGATGACGTCATGCTGACGTCAGCGATGACGTCAGCAGGTACTGTACCTGGCGCGTGAAGCCCACGCGCAGCCACTTCAGGCGGCGCGTGAGGGCGCGTGACAGGGAATCTGGGGAAGGTTCCAACATACGAAATCATCTATTCGATGTAACGAACATTTTGGGACTGGTTTCGTGTCAATCGGACACCGTCTCGATATGTTTCAGGGCATGGGAAGGTTTAGGTTCGGTTTTAAAAATAGTTAAAAATACGGGGAAAATTACGGGGCTTTATTGGGAGGTTAATTAAGTAGTTAGTAACCTTCTATTACGATTTGGACAGGTTTGGGAGTCCCGGTGACGGTGATCGGCTCGGGGAGCCGTATGGCACGCAAATCGAGGCGGCAGCTCGGACGGTCTGTGAGTGGACCTTGTTTTCTAAATTGGTGCATGCATAAATGTTTATTATATGTTTTAAATGCTTGTTTGTAATGCCATGGGTGCATTTGTATGTGGTTACGTATAAGCACGTATTTCAAGGTTTCGGCCTTATACGGTGCTTGTACGGGTCTGTACTTCTGTATTGATTTAAATGAACTGGATTTGAATTTCAAAAGGATAAACTCGAGTATGAGACCCATTTGGTTTTGTCTCGGGCATATGACCTCAGATTTCGGGCACGGTGCCCAGTTGATGTCCTATGTTCGGGCACGAGACCCAGTCACTTTACGGTTTTGATTTCAGGTCAGGGAACCTTAAATGGATTCCCAGGTTCATGACGGTTTATGGGAACCGGCATGAACCCTTGTTATGGTATCGTGGTTCATGACGGTTTATGGGAATCGGCATGAACCCTTGTTGGTTATTACGGTACATGACGGTTTATGGGAACCGGCATGTTACCTCGGTTATGTTATTACGGTACATGACGGTTTATGGGAACCGGCATGTTACCTGATTATGGATATTATGGATCATGACGGTTCAGGGGAACCGGTCATGAATGTTTATGTTATGTATATATATGTTCATCTACCTTCCTTTACTTCTATTATCTCCTCCGGGGAGGGTCGTTGGCCTGGGTGGACCCCGGAGTAGTCACGGAGCACCAACTGAGTGGAGTCACCCCCCAGTTGGGTTCCTTACTCTCAGGAAGGCTATGGTTACTATTACCTCGAGTAGGATCAGTGGTCTACGAACATTGACCTTGACTTTGAGAAGACTCAGATTGAGACCCGTGTAGCACGCGCGTAGCTTTGGATACCGTGACAGGATTGGTTGTGTGACTTATATATATATATATATATATGATATATGATATGTGGTGTGCACAGGATTTGAGCAGTGGCTCGTGTACTTGGTTTCTTTATGGTTTGGGGCCGAGTCCCTTATGGATTTGGGCAGTGGCCCATATGGTCGTTTTCATTGTGATCCTTTCGACCTTGGTTTATATCTTCTTTGGGCTTAGTCCCACATATTGTTTGTTTTGGATAAATGGTTTTCGAATGCATGCATGCTTTTTACTGAAGGGTACAAATGTCTTCCTTATGAAATGTTTTATAAACTCTTATTTTGTCCACTCACAGCTTTTAATGTTTTGACTGCCCTTCAGGTTGACATCGGATGTGAACTGTAGCAGAGATCGAGATATCACATACCTCCTCCGGATCCCTGCGTACTCTGATAGCCCGGGAGGGCAAAGGACGAAAATATCCCTTGTCTGACACTTCGTGTCAGACGGGAGCAGGGTCATCCCGCACTAATCCCGAGGGGATTGGGATGGGTCCTGTCAACGTGGTATCAGAGCGGGGTTGTCTCGATTCGAGCAACCGCGGAGCTCTAAGAGTATGTACGCTGGTCGAGGATGTGATATCTCAAGGGGCTACAGTTCGTTATCAACCTGAGGTTGGGGTGCCGGTACGATAGTTAGTAGGATTGGATTGTGGACCGTCTTGGTTCGGCATTCGATGTCGGGGTTGCCATAGTTCTGTCGTGGATGACAGTGTGGGACCCTACAAAGGGATAAACGTATTCTTATAGATTTTGATCGTGAGATGGTTAGTTGGGATCGTCTTTCACGATGTCGTAGGATCGGTTCCGACGACTGATTCGATGTTGTGACCATTAGATGGTCGGATTATGTTGAGTTAAATGGATTTACTGCAGTCGGCAGTTAGCAGCCGGATTCGGAGAATCCTAGTTGATTGACGGTAGGATTTGATTGACGTCTTTACGATGTCAAGACCGCGGGGTCGGTCAGATTGTTAAGTTTACTGCTTTTCGCAGTTGGGTTCAGAGTGACTCTAGGTGTGATTGTGGAATCCTACCTTGGGTGTATGGTTCGGAAATGTGAGTTGGAGAATGGTGTGACTTTGACGACTATTCGGATTTGGGGTTCGTTAGTCGGTATAGTCATATCAGCTTGTGTTGGGACTGCACTTCGCAGTCGGGATTGTACTTATCAGTTAAACCGAGTTGGTTGTCGTGCTACTTAGTTGTGGTTTGGTGCAACTAAGGTCGTGGATGACCTGGTAGACGATAATGGTTTAGTCGAGTTACGACAGGATAGAGATTGTTGGACAAGTTACCAGGGTTGGTACTTGTCGATGGAATCCCGGAGCGGGGATACGGAGTATTTGGTACGGGCGAGTGATTCCGTTGGATGCGGGGTCTCGATAGCGGTGCCTGGTAGTTAGGTCTGCACGAGTGTGTGGCAGGCGCTATTACCTAGTGTGGTTGTAGTTACGATTATTGGGAATTGGGGACGTTCGGAGGACGTTTCCTTTTCTCGCATGAGCTGTAAGGGTGACTGTACCCAGAGTTGTCTGGTACGAGGGAGGCAGATTTTCTCCTATACGAGCAGAGGTACGCGATCGTCGCTTGGTATGAGCGGAGATCCAGGGTTGTCAATTTGCACACGGTGTGCTGATACTGATACTGGTGTTAGTGTGCTGCTACTAGTGTGGATGCCTGTGTGTTGATACTAGTGCAGGTGATAATGCGTTGGTGCAGGTACTGGTGCTGGTGCTGGTGCCAGTGATTGTGATGACGGTAAGTCACGAGTCAGGATGTGACTCCATAGAGTTACTCATATGTTCGGTATCTGTGGTCCCAGAGTGGATCTCAGATAGAGCTAAATTGGTTAGGGGACACGTGGTTGATGTCCAGGTATGTTGTTTCCAATCTTGTTGGAACTTCGAAATCGCGAGAGGGTTCGATTGCGGTGACGAATGGAATGCGGGTTTTCCGCATTGGTAATGGGTATGTCGAAGTCATTTTGGGTGAATTCTCAGATTCTACCATGATTGATGATGGTAGATGACGTTGATGATATAGATGTTGTTGGTTGCCACTAGTACACTGATCGTGTATTGGTTGGTGGACCCGGGATTTGTTCTGAATCATCAGAAGGAGATGAGTATATCGAAGTTAATGACTGAGATTTCTCATTTTCTACTTGGTGGCAGACGATGTTGGATTACGTGGCGTGGTGAGTGCAGCAAGTTTTGGTTGCATTCACGTAGGATGAGTTTTGATGTCATCGTGTTGGATCATCTTTGGTTTCCCTAGGTGGAATGACAAGGATCGATACGAGGTAATCAGTGAGAACCCACAGTCTCGGTGTGTCTCATCGTTGACTAATCTATTTAGATGTGGGAAATGGTTGAGGACTTTGGATGTCGTGACGATCGGGGATCGTGACGTCTATGGTCGGTTGACGTAGTGTTGGATCTGGATCGTGATTTGGATATCCAGATAGGTGGAGAGTTTATTACTCTTACTTGGATTTTGAGTGAAGCATGATGGGACTGAACTTCTTTTCGAGGTAAATCCCATATGGCTTATTAATCGCCTGAGTAGTTGTCCGATGAGTAGGTGTCTGACGAGGTCGGATTTTGTCTGACCTAGTGTTGTGTTGATGTTGGGATTGACTTCCCTATGAAGTCAATCGATCGTATTGTGGTAATCGGTTGAGCGGGTAATCGATAGGTTTGGTTTTGGTATGTCTCGGTAGACGTGAACGATATTTCAGGTTTCGGAATCAGATTTCTAGATGACGATTTAGGATTTGATTTTGGAACTTGAAAGAGGATTTCTGGAGTTGGGATTTGGAATCGGATTCTGGGTGACGATTTAGGATTTGATTCTAGAGCTTGACTGTGGATTTTCTTTTTATGGATTTGGGTTCGGAATGGTCATTCCTAATACTAGTTTGCGGGATGATGATTTTGGATTCAGATTTGGACATGGCTATGGATATGATTTCTGAGTTTGGATTCGGGATTTCTTACGAAATTATGGATTCGGATTCGGATTTGGAAAGAGATGAGGGGTTGGAGTTTCGATTTGTCTAATCCGGGATTGGACAAATGGACTCCATAATAGGAACGTGTTGGCTACGACCTAGGTGGTCGTGTTGTTGTTATTGTTGTGGTTGTAGTCAAGTTGGTATTGTGGTACGTATCTTGTACGTTGTTCGAGGTATGATAATAGGCAGACTTGTCGTGCCTGGTGATGGTATATAGGTTATACCAGGGGTACATTGGTGAATGGGTTGGTAGTCGGCTTGGTTGCGATACCATCGGATTAGTTGAGGTCGTGGACTGGACATTGGATACTGTGCGTTGGGACACGGTATTTCTGATGGGTCTAGTTACACACAGGTCGAGTGAAATGCTTGTGGTTAGTGTAACCACGAGTGTGTGTCATATCAGTTTGCGACTGACGACTGTCAAGTGCTGACAGTTTGTCGGAGGTGTCAGCGTGGATCGTTGAGGGATTGGTAACTTCCAGTGGGAGTAGGTGTCGGGATAGTTAGTGTTTGAGAAAGGAACCGTCGAGCTGGTTGTGTCAGCGAAAAGGGTAGATTTGACAAGTGGTGTCAATTCGGAGCGTACGACTTTTGTCATTCGACGTGGTCGAATGTAGTCGATACGACGAGAGCGTTAATGGTACGTCTGGTTACAGACGAGTATCGTTCTGGCTAGTGGGTGTACGAGTGTACACGAGTTTCAAGGTCGATTCTACTTTCCACGGGGTGGATATGGAATCAAGATAATTCGAGTTTCGAGAACGAAACTAAATTAAAGAGGGAAGAACGGTTGGATTTAGGTCGGTTGGAATTTCGAGGACGAAATTAATTAAGGAGGGAAGGTTGTAACGACCCGTCCCGAAATCCATGATTAGATTAGTGACTAATCACGATTAGTGAGGTTAATCCGTGATTAGTTGGGCGAAATCGGACGAACGATGCGAAATGACCGTTTTGCCCCTGGTGGTGGCAAAACGTTGACTTTTTAATCGGGGCGGTCAAATAGACTTTGACCGATGACCGTGACGTAGTTCGTGACGTCACGAGTTCATAGACAAGTGGCACGTTCAATTCCGACGTTCGAGGAGGAAGTTATGACGTTCAGAAGTTTAGGGGCATTTTGGTAATTTTGGTTAAATGGGGGTCAAATGTTGACTTTTTGACCGGGAGGTCCGATGGCCGAGGCCCGAATACCGTTACATAGATAAGGACGATACGAATCCATAGGCAGGCGGCACACTGAAATCGGACTTCGAACGGGAGAGTTATGGGTCACGGCAGTTCGATTTCACAATGCACGAACTTCGAGACGGGGACGTTTTGGCGAAATCTGATTGGGTGGATATTTTGGTGGGCCCTATGGATGAGTGACAAGTGTCACTCATCCCATTGGCTTAGACCCCCAAAATGTTGATCTATATAATTAATTAATATTATTTAATTACTTTTATAAACCAAACCCACCCACCATTCAATCTTAACCATCCATTTCAATCTCATCTTTTAATCCCCACCATCCATCTCTCTTTCTCTCATCAGCCATCCTCCTTCATCTTTGTTCATCCTCCAACCCGAAACCCATAACCCCATTTTTCTTCATTTCTTCAAAAATCAAAACACACAAACACACTTCACCATTCATCACTTGTGTGAGCTAGGAGTGACCGTGGGAGGAGTGTGAAGGGATGAGGACCGAGAGGCTGGACTGTGGCCCACGGTGAAGGCCACGGCGGAGAGAACCCGAGAGGTTAAAATATTCAAAAATTCAAAACTCTGTTTCATTGCTTTTTATTCGATTCTAAGGCTTAGGTTAGGTTGCTGGTAGTCCTAGGAGTCGAATAGGATTAGTGTTGGGGATGGGGACGGCCTGGATCAACCGGGAACGGCGGAGGAAGTCACGGCCGCCATTGATGAGCTTGGAAGGTATGGGTTTTGATGTTTTTCCTAGTTTTGAACCCATAGAACTCTAGGTTAGATTGGGGCGAGGAGAATGGGACAAACGGGAATGATTTTGGTGGCCGGACGGTGGAGAACCGACCGGGTCAAGCCGCGGGTCACGACGACCCGGTTGCAGTCATTTGGGTCGACCCGCGAGGAGGCAGGGATGACTGATGACGTCATCATGTCAGGGATGACGTCATCATGTCAGATCTGACAATGTCAGACTGACATGTCAGACAGTGGGCCAATGGGAGCGTGACACGTGTCACTGTCAGGGGCTGTCAGTGATGACGTCAGCGATGACGTCAGCAGGTACTGTACCTGGCGCGTGAAGCCCACGCGCAGCCACTTCAGGCGGCGCGTGAGGGCGCGTGACAGGGAATCTGGGGAAGGTTCCAACATACGAAATCATCTATTCGATGTAACGAACATTTTGGGACTGGTTTCGTGTCAATCAGACACCGTCTCGATACGTTTCGGGGCATCGAAAGGTTTAGGTTCGGTTTTAAAAATAGTTAAAAATACGAGAAAATTACGGGGCTTTAGTGGGAGGTTAATTAAGTAGTTAGTATCCTTCTATTACGATTTGGACAGGTTTGGGAGTCCCGGTGGCGGTGATCGGCTCGGGGAGCCGTATGGCACGCAAATCGAGGCGGCAGCTCGGACGGTCTGTGAGTGGACCTTGTTTTCTAAATTGGTGCATGCATAAATGTTTATTATATGTTTTAAATGCTTGTTTGTAATGCCATGGGTGCATTTGTATGTGGTTACGTATAAGCACGTATTTCAAGGTTTCGGCCTTATACGGTGCTTGTACGGGTCTGTACTTCTGTATTGATTTAAATGAACTGGATTTGAATTTCAAAAGGATAAACTCGGGTATGAGACCCATTTGGTTTTGTCTCGGGCATATGACCTCAGATTTCGGGCACGGTGCCCAGTTGATGTCCTATGTTCGGGCACGAGACCTAGTCACTTTACGGTTTTGATTTCAGGTCAGGGAACCATAAATGGATTCCCAGGTTCATGACGGTTTATGGGAACCGGCATGAACCCTTGTTATGGTATCGTGGTTCATGACGGTTTATGGGAACCGGCATGAACCCTTGTTGGTTATTACGGTACATGACGGTTTATGGGAACCGGCATGTTACCTCGGTTATGTTATTACGGTACATGACGGTTTATGGGAACCGGCATGTTACCTGATTATGGATATTATGGATCATGACGGTTCAGGGGAACCGGTCATGAATGTTTATGTTATGTATATATATGTTCATCTACCTTCCTTTACTTCTATTATCTCCTCCGGGGAGGGTCGTTGGCCTGGGTGGACCCCGGAGTAGTCACGGAGCACCGACTGAGTGGAGTCACCCCCCAGTTGGGTTCCTTACTCTCAGGAAGGCTATGGTTACTATTACCTCGAGTAGGATCAGTGGTCTGCGGACATTGACCTTGACTTTGAGAAGACTCGGATTGAGACCCGGGTAGCACGCGCGTAGCTTTGGATACCGTGACAGGATTGGTTGTGTGACTTATATATATATATATATGATATATGATATGTGGTGTGCACAGGTGTGCACAGGATTTGAGCAGTGGCTCGTGTACTTGGTTTCTTTATGGTTTGGGGCCGAGTCCCTTATGGATTTGGGCAGTGGCCCTTATGGTCGTTTTCATTGTGGTCCTTTCGACCTTGGTTTATATCTGCTTTGGGCTTAGTCCCACATATGGTTTGTTTTGGATAAATGGTTTTCGAATGCATGCATGCTTTTTAGTGAAGGGTACAAATGTCTTCCTTATGAAATGTTTTATAAACTCTTGTTTTGTCCACTCGCAGCTTTTAATGTTTTGACTGCCCTTCAGGTTGACATCGGATGTGGACTGTAGCAGAGATCGAGATATCACATACCTCCTCCGGATCCTGGCGTACTCTGATAGCCCGGGAGGGCAAAGGACAAAAATATCCCTTGTCTGACACTTCGTGTCAGACGGGAGCAGGGTCATCCCGCACTAATCCCGGCGGGATTGGGATGGGTCCTGTCAGCTTGGCCTTATAGGGAGTGTAAGACCCGTGTCCTGGAGGGAACGGTGAACAATCCCACATTCCTGCGAGGGGGGAATGGTCTGGGAGAGGATGGTGGTGTGCCTTAAAGGTGTAGGCACACACCTATCTAGCACTAGGCCTTTTGGAAGCTCAAGTGGCTTTGGGGGGGATTGGAACCCCAAAGTTAAGCGAGTTGAGGCTGGTGCAATTCCATGATGGGTGACCCCCTGAGAAGTTGCACCATGAGCTCCCGATAACAAAACCGTGAGGGCGAGGCCCAAAGCGGACAATATGGTGCTAGATGATTTGGGTCCTGACCAAAGAGGGTCGGGTCCTGACAATTTGGTATCAGAGCCAGCACCCAATCGGGAAGCGTGCCAGCGAGGACGCTGGGCCCTAAGGGGGGTGGATTGTAAGACCCGTGTCCTGGAGGGAACGGTGAACAATCCCACATTCCTACGAGGGGGGAATGGTCTGGGAGAGGATGGTGGTGTGCCTTAAAGGTGTAGGCACACACCTATCTAGCACTAGGCCTTTTGGGAGCTCAAGTGGCTTTGGGGGGGATTGGAACCCCAAAGTTAAGCGAGTGAGGTTGGTGCAATTCCATGATGGGTGACCCCTTGGGAAGTTGCACCATGAGCTCCCGAAAACAAAACAGTGAGGGCGAGGCCCAAAGCGGATAATATGGTGCTAGATGATTCGGGTCCTGACCGAAGAGGGTCGGGTCCTGAAAGGGAGGCTTGAAACACCTTACACATGAGTGCATCATTGTGTCTGTGGGGGACCATAACTCCCCGATAGTAGTCTATGTGCTTCACCGGGTCAGAATTTCCTTTGAACGGATTGAAGTTTGGCGTCGCAAACCTTTGAGGGAATAATGCCTCCTCATTATCCCTTACGAAGGGTGTGGACAGCTAAATCTGACGACGTAGATCATCCTCTAGATCGCCATCTCATTGAATACGAAGGTGTCGGTATAATATCCTTTGAGCGTCATTAGCTCGTATTGCACCTTCCCGAGGTAGTGAGTCATTATGCGCTATCTGCCAGGAACCTCCTTGACCCTCTTCCTTTGACCTTTGAGGTATCATAGGTGAGTAAGCCTCGTCCTCCCCCTTACTGCCATGGGCAGATCGTCTTGGAGTTTTCTGGTGAGTCTGATGTTCCCTTCTGCTCCCATATGAGCGTTTCTCCCGTGAAGCTGTCCCGACCCTACTTCCGAGCCGCTCAAGTACTCATGGCCTTAGGCACTGTGGACTTTTTTCTCTGTGGGTGTGACATTCCTCACCGGAGTCACCTAGCGAGGTGTCCCGAGACATTATTCGGCATCAGACCGTTTCCTTTCATGGTCGCCTTGGAACATTCTCTTGTCGTCTACGCGAAGTGGAATGTCTCTCTGGTTCTTGGGCTATTCTTTCTGCCAGGAGTTGCTGCAAAAGCTCCGATTGAAGTTGAACTTGGCTGCTCAAGCTGTCTACTTGTTGTGCCAAGTTGTCCCGAGGAGGTTGGTGGTGACTCCTCCTTGAGATGTCGTGGCGCCCATCCAGGAAGTCCCGCAGATCCATGTTTGCAGTGGGCTGACTCTACCTTGATGCTCCTCCCACCATCCGCCTGCTTGTTTGCTGTAAGGTTGAAGTTCCTTCCCCTAGCGCAGACACTTGGTTTGTTGGAGATGGAAATGCTTCGAAGCTGAAGGTTGGCATCATTTCTTGCGTCTCCATGGACGCTTCTATGGACACACGTTGGGGACGAATTGGGCGCTCCTCTAGAGTCTCTATGTGAGCTTCATTCCTTGTTTGAGCAGTTGAGGCAGAAACACCTTCTCCAACTGAACGAACGGATCGACGAACCCTAGCTATGCCCATCTAGAGAATCTTGAATGGAAAGTTGTTGTCGAACGATGAACACGTTCAAGATCTTCGAACAACGTTATGAACGATAAACGATCGTGAGAGCTTCTTCTTGAATATTTTCAAGCTCTAAATGAAAGCACCAATTGTTGAAACTGAATTCGTCCTTTAAACTCAAAAAATTCAAGGATCCCTGCAAACAAACAAACAATCAGTAAGCTATCGTTCGTTCAGTGATCGAGATCTAGGGGGTGTTCGACTAAGAACGCTCCAATATTTAAGTCAGCTTCGAAAGAGAAATCTCAAGAGTTTAAGTAGTATTGAACAGAATTACCTTTTATTGGGAAATGTGTTCCCCTTCTATAGGGGTGAGTGAGATGTTTAATTTCCATAGTTTCGATGTGGGACAAATACTGTTCAATTTGCGTGCTGACACGTATTACACAGATAGAGGGTGGAGAGGCTTTCACGTGTCATTCCCGTTTGGGCTCAATGTTAGGGCTATGTAAGCATTGTGGGCTTGGGCCATGTTCGATGCTTGGGCTTTAAGTATTATTGACGAGGCAATTTAGTCATTTCGGGATTTATAGGTCACGTGACAGCTTCACATTCTTCCGGTGATTTTGGATTCCACATATGGGGATTACTCTGAGCGTGATTGAGACTAATTCCATGAAAACTATCCAAAGTGTGGACCAAGATTATAGTGACACGAGCCTCTTAGCCCGGGAGGTGGACTCCTTGATGTCTTCAATTCAGATGTCCCATGCTGGTCTAGTTTTACTCGCCTGGAACGGCTAACCAAGTGGCTTATGGACTTGCTCAGGAGGGTCTTCAATCTCAAGGAAAGGCTCTATGGGTGCGCCTCTAGCACCATTTGGCTCCATTTTTTTGATAGAACAGGACTTAGATGTGTAATCTTTATCTATTTTGGCTTGCTGGCCTTGTTTTGGGTAGCTACTTTTTTTTACTGATCGAATTTATTTCGGACAATAGAATTATTCATTTAGATAAAAAAAAAAGTAGGAAATTAAATCTTGAACCCTAAGCCCCACTGAACTGAATCGTAACCCAGACACCGCCAGCGCTTGGACAAAAGCTTCTTGGATTCAGTGGCTTTTTTGAAGCACGGAGAGAGATGGGGTTAGGGTTAAAGGGACTGGTAAGAAGATGGGGTTGGGAGAGATGGGTTTCAACACCGGAGGCGGAGCCATCAACTGGTTCCCAGGCCATATGGCTGCAGCCACACGCGCCATCCGAGATCGACTGAAGGTCGCCGACTTCGTAATTGAGGTTCGCGACGCTCGCATTCCTTTGTCCTCCGCCAACCAAGACCTTCAGCCCCAAGTCCGCTCCAAACGCTCTCTCATTGCCCTCAACAAGAAGGACCTGGCCAACTCCAATATCATGCCCGTAATGTTGATATCATATATTGTTTTCTACGTGTTTTCATCAATTTTTTTTGTGAATTTGAAGTGTTTATTGGTTATTTCTTCTAGAAATGGATCCGGTATTTCGAATCATCGCATCAAGACTGCTTTACTATAAATGCACATAGCAGGAGTTCTGTTTCCAAGGTACTTCATTTTTGGTTTGCAATTTGTATGTCTTTTTTTGTGTTCAAAACTCTGAAATGTGCAATGTGCTATCAATAGCTTCTTGAGCTGGTGGAGTATAAATTGAAGGAAGCCATTTCAAGGGAACCTACTCTGCTTGTTATGGTGGTTGGGGTTCCTAATGTTGGCAAGTCAGCTCTAATCAATAATATTTATCGGATAGCATCATCTCGTTTTCCAGGTAAGAGCTTATATAAGAGGTGGTTCTTGTGAATCCTATACTGTTGGAAATGAGTTTCTTTTTTTTTTTATAACCTGTAATTCAGGCAATGCGCATTGAAGGAATGACATTGTTCAACTTTCTTTCATAGTTCAGCACAAGATGAAGCGAGCTGCAGTGGGTCCGTTGCCTGGTGTTACTCAAGGCATTTCTGGATTCAAGGTTGAGTTTTGTGCTGTTGCTGTTATGTTTCATTTTCCTGTTCATTATATGCCAAATTGAGAAATGGGACAAGCCATGCTGATGAAAAATATTGAGAAAGACAGTTACAAAAATTAAGAAACACAAATGCCTTGCTGTTGACCTTTTTATGTTTTACCAAAGTTATTATTAGGAAGAGATTGGTGTTTTGTTCATATATAGCTTTTGGAATGATGGATTTTCTGATCCTTCTCACCTTCAAAACCAAATAATCAAGTATATGTCTTGTTTTCAATTTTTAATGCTCTTGTTATAATTTTCTTTACCTTGTTGTTTTAAAATGGAAAATTCTCTTTCCTCCCCCTCTGACGTTTTCGAGTTTGTTTGTACAGATTGCTCATAAACCTAGCATATATGTTCTTGACACTCCAGGTGTATTGGTCCCTAATATCCCAGATATAGAGACAGGGTTAAAGCTGGCTCTTGCAGGTTTTTCCTTTTTTCATTATATTCTGTGTAATTTCCTTGTGGACTTCTTGGTATTATTTGCTCCAGTAGCTTCTCTTTTTAAATTGAGTTTGTTGATTTGAAACTTGTTATGACTCTTTAGGCGACAGGGTGTAAGGAATGACATTATTTAGGAAGTTGCTCTAGGAATTGCAGTTCTTTATATGTTTTAACATGTTTTTCCTGTCTCTTGTTTAGAGAGGTGGATAGATAGGAGTACTAGTTGTTGTCTGTCTCAAAATCATACATGTTGTTTCAGCATTGTTGGCAATCACCTTAATGTTCCCTCTTTATAAATTTAATCTTTTATCCTCTGTCGAGTCCTTAAAATATGGGTTTGATCATTGGAGATATCAGCAGAATATGTACTTTGATATCTGAGTTCCTTTTGATTGTTTACTTCAAAGAGATGGTCCAATGTTTTGGAGATCTAAGAATGGTATCAAATTTCCTATCTATGTAGTTAAAAGATCCATGTTCGATGAAATTGTAAATAGCTAGGTATCGTATTTTGAGTAGGGTCTAGATTCCAGTGTATTAAAAGAAGAATGAACATATCGTGTACATTTGGATTGGGATGAATACTTCACTGAAAATTTGTTACAAAACTGAACTCTCTGTTCAAGATTTATAATTAAAAAATAGATTGTTGTCTGAGGGTTTTGTGATGAGGGTTGGGAACAGGGAACATTTACTACTTTTGAAAATGTACTGCATCTCACAGAACCTTTTAAATGAAATGAATGTGCAGGTTCTGTTAAGGATTCAGTGGTTGGGGAGGATCGAATCGTGCAATACTTTCTTGCAGTTTTAAACTTACGAGGGACGCCACTTCACTGGAAGAATTCTAATAATAGGAGAATGGAAGGGATTCAGTATGAAGCTGAGGAAAAAATTGACTACAGTCTGAAAAATCTTCGACCTAGGAGGAGGAAGCTACCAAATAAGTCTGATATTCTGTACATTGAGGTAAGGGAGATTATTAGGTCTCTTCTTTCTTTTTCTTTATCTGCAATGCTTGATTATACTCTAATTTTCAATGTTGATAATGCCAAACTTCTAATGTTACTCACTTTAAATACTTTTTTTTTTTGGTTGAAAGAAACAAATTTTATTGCTCAAAACAATAGTATTACAAATGTCGTCAAGATTGCCACAGAATGGAACACAGAAACACGATCCATATAAATCAGAAAATCCCTTAAACTAGGGCATAATAAACTCCCCAAAACCTAATAGATCGCTGCTTTCCAGTCCAACCAAATATTTGAAAACGATAATTCTCTGAACTCACTTTTAATACTAAACGAATAAGTTCACATAATTTCTGTAAATAATAGGGATGTTTGTGAATTTCATCAAGCCTTAAGAGTGGCTGGTCTAGTTTTTCTAAAAGCAGAGGGAATCTTGGACTAGTTTCTATGATTTGGAAACCATGTTGTAGATTAAGTACTCAGGCGAAGTATTTTCACATCATGAAGGTTATTGCTGTTCTTTGTTTGAAGGTTGTTAAATAACCCTAGCTGGATCTGGTTCTTTCATGTAACCAACGACAATAGACTAAAAACTAGCAATATTTAGGAAACTTAGAAACACACAAGAATTATACTGGTTTGGCAGAACTTTTGCCTACGTCCAGTTGTGATTTCTCTTGGCGGCTCCTTTTATTAATAATAGAGATTACAGAACTTTTGTAACCCTAGAACTAATCTCAAAAACTCTTAGCTGTTCTAACTGTTTTCCTCTCATAGAAATAAGCCTTGCCTCACGCTATTTATAGATATAGAGTTGGCATACATGTCCCAAGGCTGATTGAATTCCTCTTCCTAAGAGGGATAGGAATTTAGACTTATTTTAAACCTAATTAAATAGGGAAACCAGAATTTTTTTTCCTAATCCTTTTGGATAAGAATTGGTATACCTCTAATTTTCCTAAAACAATCATAAACCAACTAGGACATAATTGACGAGCCAAAAACCTAACAAAGGTGGCATAATATGAGAATGATATTTTCATTTGGTAGTTTTACTTGGTCAGGAGTCCGAGGAAAAGTATTCTCACATGCATGAATACCATCTGTTTTGTTTGGTTATGACTGGCATGCGGGTCCAGACAATTTTGGCTTTTTTTATTAATAGTCAAGTACTTGGTGCCATGCCATATGGCTTTGCGGCATTTGTTTGGATTGCTGAGTAGAAATGTAGATCATGTTAAAAGTAGAGAAAGTCGAGGAAATATTACTTGCAACTTGCTCACTGCAATAGTGATGGTAGCTATCATATCTTAGGACGATGGATATCCCTTTTTTTACCCCAGCTTTCTGCATGGGAAGGCTTTGACTAGAGTGGATGATCATAAATATTACAAGGATAGATGACTAATAAGTGAGGATAACATACCTTTCTTCATAGACAATAAAGCACATAAGAGGAGAGTGATGAGTAGTAACCCACTGATGATCTTTCAAAGGGAAAGTGAAGTGAAAAAAAAATATGTTTATACAGACATCAGACCTCAATTGATAAAGAAAATATATTTTGTCAGTAGGAATGGTCGAGTTTGGTTACAGCTATATGATCAAAAGTAACCAGATAAGTAGCAGGAAAAAGTGATTTGACGCTTTGCGGTGACATGTTTAAGTTTAGCTTAGATACCTAGATAGGAATCCCTCGTGGCTTGGCTGATAATGATTAACTGTTATGTTTTTATGGATTGTAAAATTCTAGTATTGTTGATGTTTCTTTTCAGGATCTTGTAAGTGAAGTGCAACATGCACTGTATTCGACTGTGTCAGATTTCCGTGGCAACATAGAAGATGAGAGTGACTTGGAGGTGCTTATAGCACAACAGTTTGAAGCACTGCAGAAGGCACTAAAGATACCCAATAAGGCGTCCGAGTCTGAATCTCGTTTGATGGTATCGAAGAAATTTCTTACCTTATTTAGGGCAGGTAAGTTGGGTCCTTTCATCCTTGATGATGTCCCTTCCTGATGCTAATCTGCTCTATTGAAACATCTCACATTCTATAGATAGACTTGTATATGGTCGGTCCCTTTGCCCAACAGAATACCATCTTGCAGCTGTAATATATAACATGTACTATGTCTATCAATTACTTACTTGCCCTTAAATGCAGCATTAACCACTAAGTCTAATAGTATTTCTCTTCAGTTTGTAAATGGGGGGGGGGGGGGGGGGGGGGGGGGGGGGGTGGTGTGGGGGTGGTGTTCATTTTCATGTTCAACCCAAATAGTTGGTGAGGAAAATTATACTCCTTCAACCCAGTCTGGTAACTAACAAGGTAACAAGCCACATTTCAAGCAAATCCAAGCCGTGGTTGGTTGGGTTCATTTATCCTAATTGATGCGCTAGCTTGTGTCTTTCTGTTTGGTAAGAAAATGACAGGTTTGGACCGACAATATTAGTTGTTTGTGTTTGATTCTCATATATGATACACATTTACATAGCAATAATGGAAATAAAAATAAAGGGAACTGATTTTCATTACCTACTTATTTGTGTGAGGGCCTGTTTTAAAAAATTATTTTTAATGTGCTTTCGTACAAAGCAGTTGCACTTAAAAATTGTTAAACGTTTGGTTAATTTGTGCCGAGAGTATGACGAGTGGTGACAAAGTGTTTGGTAAGCTTTAATATTAAAATGTACTAAATGTGGATAATGCCTAAAATAGACGTGATATTAAAAATGCAAGAGGCAATGGTAATGGTGGCAGTAGAGGTGAAGGTAGGGGTGGATGGCGAGGTCGTGGTAGTTGTGGCAATGGAGGTGGAGGTAGATGATTGGAGGCAGTTGTGGAAGACGTGGTGGTTGTGGAGGTAGAGGTCGGTGGTGATGATGTTGATGAAGGTAGTGGTGGTGGTAATGCTAACGGAGATGGAGGTGCTTGTGGCAGTGAAGGTGGTGGTTTGAATGGAAGAGGTGGAGTTATGGGTGAAATAAGTGGTGGTGGTAGTGGTGATGATGGTGGTGGAGAAGAAGGTGGGGGCAGAGCCCGAAAAGGTGGTGCTGCTGGCAGCATCCGCGAAATAAGCTATGGCAAGAAAAATGAAAAAAAACTTTACAAAGGAAAACAAGACAAATAGTTTTTAGTTTATACAATTATTTTTCCAACATTTATTTTTCATCTCTTCCTCATATTTTTCATTTATTCTCCTTTGTTTCCCTTTTCCTCGTAATTTTCACACAAAAATAAATTAAAAATTTTAAAGTGAAATAGTTATCAAACAAAGTACAATGAAGTCAATTATTTTATACATTGTTGGTTGTCATTATAGCATTATTGCTTCCTCCACTAGGGTTCGGCATTGGGCCGGGCCGGGCTTATTAAATAATTTTTAAATTTGCGGGCCGGGCCGAGCGGGTTTAATGACATAAAAAAGAGCCCACGGGTTTTTATCGGGTCGGGTTTATATCGGGCTTTTCGGGTCGGGCCTATTAAGCCCACTTGGATCAGGCTTACGTGGACTTTTACAGTAAATTATGTCTCAAATTTTAAAATTACAAAAAAAATATTAATAATGAAAAAAATACACAAGGGTGCAAAAATGTGGTCTTGTTAAAATAAAATACTCAAGGGTCAAAAAACGTTGGGCTTATTAAGTAGGTGGATGAGTGGTTAGGGTTTGTATTGGGTATTGGGTATTGAATATTGAGTATTGGGTTTTTTAAAATAAATTAGGTGGACTTGGGGATGAGATTTGGGTTTGGGTTGAAATATTAGTATTAAGAATGGGTTGAGTATTAATTTTTAAATAATAAATATTTTATATTTTCGGGCTTATGGGCCAGGTTTATTACGGGCGGGTCGGGCTGGGCTTATCGGGTTTTATTGGGCTCGGGCCTATCGGGTTTGGACACCATAAGCCCAAGCCCAGCCCACTAACTCTTGGGCCGGGCTGGCCCACGGCCCATAGCGGATCGGGCCAAGCTTTTGTCCATCGGGCTTATCGGGCCCCCATAAGCCCATGGGCTTTTGGGCCAAATGGTGAAGCCTATCCTCCACCATTGTTTTTTTCTGGTATGTAAGATTTCCTATTGTCTAGTGTCGGCTCGTAAAATTTGGTATTTTAATAATTTATTTAAAATAACAAAATTATTAAATTATTGATAAAATAATTTGTCGCTTATAAGTTCTCTCGATTGATTCTTGAGATAACAAATAGTCAAACCAGGGAACAAAATTAGGTAGAATGAAACATAAGTGAGAAGATATGTTTGAATTATAAACATATTTATAGAAAAAAAAAATTTGGCAATTGTTTGAAAAAAGTAAATAATGTTGTAAAACACGATCAGAATCGTCTCATTCATTCAGTTAAAACCTTGCCAGGTAACAAAAACCCTATGAGAAAAAATAACCCTGGTCGAAGGAAAAAAAGTGCAGCGCGCGTGTAAGTGATCACATCGGAGTCTTCTGAGGTAGTTGAGGTCGTTTCTTCTGGAATACGGGTAGATAGTACGCCTTTGAGATAAAATGTATCAGTGTTGCTTCACCAAAACTTGCCTGATAAACCCAATGGGAAAAACCCGTGGTTGAAGGAAAAAGATGAGCAAATGGATATGAGACAAATCATAGCATCTTCATGATGCATTGTTAGCGGGGTGATCATACCAAAATGTGCCTAATTAAAACCTAGTCAGTTAACAAAAACCCAATGGGACAAAATAACTCTGGTCGTAGGACAAAAGAGTAGATGATGATCATGTGGGTATACTTCGGGATACTCGGTATACTTCGGGATACTCGGTATACTTCCGAACACTTAGTATACTTCACGATACTCGCCCTAATCTTAACTCCTCCTGAAAACTACAAATTAGGTAGATCAGCTAGTCTATGTAAACCAATACCTCGCACATGCTGCTGGAATGTGACCTTTGGTAATGACTTGGTGAACAAGTCTGCATGATTATCTTGAGATTGTATAGACTTGATCTCAATCTTCTGATGTTCTTGTTGTTGTTAGTTGAAGAAAAAATTTGGTGCAATATGCTTGGTGTTGTCTGCCTTAATGAAACCGGTCTTCATCTGCTCTATGCAGGCATCATTATCTTCGTAGATAACTGTTGGTTCATTATGGGTGGAATTCAGTCCACAAGTATTTCGAATATGCCCAGTAATGGCTCTTAGCCATATGCATTCACAAACTGCTTCGTGTAGGGCTAGAATCTCTGCATGATTCGAAGGCGTAGCAACAAGGGTCTGTTTCGTAGACCTCCAAGATATTGTTGTGTTCCCAATGGTAAAGATATAACCGGATTGGGAACGTGCCTTGTGTGGGTCTGATAGGTAACCTGCAGCAGCATACCCAACGAGGTGTGCATTATTCCGAGAACCAAAGGGGTTTGATTCACTCCTCGATGCATAGGGATAGAATAAGCCCATATCCATTGTACCTCTAAGGTATTGAAAGATGTCTTTTATGCCATTTCAGTGGCGGCGTGTTGGCGTAGAGCTAAATCTAGCTAGCAAGTTCACAACGAAGGAAATGTCTGGTCTAGTGCATTGGGCCAAGTACAATAATGCGCCTATTGCACTTAGATTTGACACCAGACACTTCTGGTGTCAATATCTCTTCGTTATCATCTGCTGGACGAAACGGGTCCTTCTTAGGATCTAGACTTCGAACGATCATGGGCGTGCTTAAATGTAAGGACCCGTCCCGAAAATTAGGGTTAAGACAGTGATTAGTGAAAGATTAGTGAGTTTAAGTAGTGCTTAGTTGGGTACTTTTGGACTTTAGCGTAGAATGACGATTTTGCCCCTAGTTTGGGCAAAAAGTTGACTTTTAGTTCCGCGGTCAATTGGGTATTGACCGATGACTGTGACGTAGTTTGAGACATCACGAATTCGTAGACAAGTGGCACGCCCGATTCCGACATCCGAGGAGGAAGTTATGATGTTCGGAAGGTTGAGGGCATTATCGTAATTTGGTCAAAATAGGGGGAAACAGTTGACTTTTCTTACGGTCGGATTTTGACAAGTTGACCTAGGACCGTGAGATAGATCTCGCCGTCCTAAATGCAACGACAGGTGGCACGTGTTCATCGGAGATAGAATGTGTGAGTTACGGGTCTAGAAAGGTAGTGGCATTATCGTAATTTTGACTCAAAGGAAGGGCATTTTGGTCTTTTACACATTGGGAATTGTGCAATAGGATAGGGACAGGTGTACAACTGAGATTGGGACAATTGTGAGAGGGTTGAGAGGATTGTGACATGTGGCAGGGACCTAGTGGCTTCTAGATGGGTTCACGGGTCCAAATAATTGGGGGTGTAACCGTGCATTCGAGAGAAACAGAGATAGAGTGAGGCTGAGAGGAAATCGATCGATGACCGGAAAGGTGTGAGTGTTGTGAGCTGGTGAGAGTGAACATAGATTAAGGGAGAGTGAGCTCACGGGGAAAACCAGAAAAACAGAGAGAGCTGAGGGAGTTGGTGGTGGTGTGGCCGTGTGTTGCTCCAATTGGACTCGAGAGGAAGCTGAGACGGCTCTGTGGACTCCAGGGAACGCGGCGGCGGGCACGGGTGGTGGACGGCTGCAGGTAATTCCTCATCCCCGTTAACTTGCTCTGTTTTGCCGTGAATTTCAAACGGGAAGTCGTGGGTTTTGAGTACGAGTCGAGGGATTTGGTGAGTTGTGTGTGACTCAGTGAGGTCCTAGGAGTTGTCTACGGTGGTTGCTGTGACAGGGGAGTAGTTGGTTGGCCGGGAGGAAAAACAGGGGACTGATCGGGTTTTGTTTCGAGTTAGGGACGACAATGTAGGGGCTGTGTCGAGGTGTTAGAGTGAGGGGAATATGTTGCTTAGGACTGGACGGTGAGGATGGTGAAGAGAGGAGTCGAAATGGTGAAGGGATGGCGGAGAACC